>JAXIVJ010002970.1:5000-72500 GCA_036785665.1 Chirona hameri
AAGGACACTTTGACGACATGTCTTTTTGTCGAAATGTGAATATGCCGAAAGCAAAATGGCGAATGTCATTTTTTCGAAATGTCATTTTGGCGACATATGAAAAAATCGAAATGCTTTTTGCCGAATGACATTTTGTCGACATGTGAAAAGGTCGAAATGCCTTTTTGCCTAAATGTCATTTTGTCGACATGGGAAAAAGTCGAAATGTCTTTTTACCGAATGTCATTTTGCCGACATGTGAAAAGATCGAAATGTCTTTTTACCGAAATGTTATTTTGTCGACATGTGAAAAAGCCGAAATGTCATTTTGCCGAATGTTACTTTGTCGACGTGTGAAAAGGTCGAAATGCCTTTTTGCCGAAATGTTATTTTGTCGACATGTGAAAAGTCGAAATGCCTTTTTGCCGAATGGAGGCCAGGAGGGTCCTTTTCGGCGGCTGAGGGCCCTTTTCGGCGCGCTGGGCGCGCCGAAAAGGGCCGACGAGACCGCGCGAAGCACGGTTTCATGGGCTCTTTACCACGTGAAGCCTGGTCCTTAGAGAGTTTAGAGCACTTCAGAAGCTCTGTAGGGCCACCAGGACCCTCTCCGATAGACCAGAGGGCCCCTTGGACGTTCAAAAGAGCCCTGTGCATGTCAGAGGGGCCCTTGGCCAGACCGAAAGGGCCCCTGAGCGGGTCCGAGGGCCCCTGAACACGTCGAATGGGCCCCTAGCCAGGACAGAGGGGCCCCTGGGCAGGTCGACAGGCCCCTGAGCATGTCGGCAGGGTGACAAAGCGGCCATCACAGTCCCTTGCCAGGTCATAAGGGCCCCTGAGCAGGTTGGAGGGCCCTTGGACAGACTCCAGAGGGTCCCTGGGAAGTCCAAAGGGCCCCTGTGCAGGTCAGAGGGGCCCCTGATCAGACCGAAAGGGCCCCTAGGTGGGTCAGGACGGCCCCTGAACATGCCGAATGGGCCCCTAGTCAGCAGGGAGGGGATTTAGGGCAGGTCGGAGGGCCCTCGGAGCATGTCGCAAGGCGACAAAGCAGCCAACGCAGTCCCTTGCCAGGTCGGAAGGGCCCCTGGACAGACCAGAGGGGCCCTGGCAAGTTCAAAATGCCCCTGTGCAGATCGGAGGGGCCCCTGACCAGACCGAAAGGGCCCCTGGGCGGGTAAGAAGGGCCCCGGAACATGCCGAATTTGCCCCTAGCCAGCACGGAGGGGCCCAGGGCAGGTAGGAGGGCCCCTGAGCATGTTGGCAGGGCAACAAAGCAGCCAGCGCAGTTCGACCAGAAGAGTCGCTGGGCAGATCGGAGGGGCTCCTGGGCAAGTCAGAGGGGCCCTGACTAGACCGAAACGGTCCCTGGGCTGGTCGGAAGGGCCCTTGAACATGCCGGATGAGTTCCTAGCCAGACTGGAGGGGCCCCTGGGCAGGTCGGAGGGGCCCCTGAGCATGTCGGCAGGGTTGACAAAGCAGCCAGTTCAGTCCCTGGCCAGGTCGGAAGAACCTTTGAACAGGCCGAATGGGCCCCTTGACACACAAGAGGGGCTTCTTGGAAGGTCAGAGGAGTCCCTGGTCAGACTGGAAGGGCCTCAAAGCACATAGAGATCCCAGATGAAGATTAGATACAAAGAGGACTTACTCCACAATAAAAATATTTAAATCGGAACTTTCGGGTATATTGTAACACCCTTCGCAGCGATTAAGAGGCATTCGGTGACAGGTCATTGCTCGTCTTTAAGATGAGCAATGACATGTTACCGAATGCCTCTTAATCGCTAACGAAGGGTGTTACAATATACCCGCAAGCTCCGATTTTAATTTGTATTGTAGAGTAAGCCCTCTTTCTATTTAATATATATCACCAACTCCACATCATGTCTTTTCGTGGATCCCAGATGAGTCCCTGAGCAGGTCAGAAGGGCGTTGAAAAGGTCGGAGGGGCCCCTAGACGGTCTGAAGGGACCCTGGGCCTTTCAACAGTAAGAATGCAGTTGTCCAGGGAATACAACTCAACATTTTTGCGCCGCTCCGCGGCGCAATTTAACTACAAATTAAATTATCAATATTTCAGCCTGCAGCCCAGCCTCCAGCAGGGCTGCAGGCTGAAAGCGTCACGCGCACAAACAATATTGACAAATGACAATTGCTGCGCATGACACCAAAGGCATTCGGCATTCGGGAAAAATAAATTTCAAACATGTCGATAAAATGACATTCGGCAAAAAGGCATTTCGACTTTTTCACATGTCGACAAAATAACATTTCGGCAAAAAAGCATTTCGACCTTTTCACACGTCGACAAAGTAACATTCGGCAAAATGACATTTCGACTTTTTCACATGTCGACAAAATGACATTTCGGCAAAAAGACATTTCGATCTTTTCACATGTCGGCAAAATGACATTCGGCAAAAAGACGTTTCGACTTTTTCACATTTCGGCAAAATTACATTTCGACCTATTGACATGTCAACAAAAAGACATTTCGACAACATGACATGTCGGCAAAAAGACATTTCGACAAAAAGGCATTCGCCATTTTGCTTTCGGCATATTCACATGTCGTCAAAAAGACATTTCGTCAAAGTGTCCTTCGACAATATGCATTCGCCAAAATGACATTCGGCAAAATGACATTCGCCAATGTGTCCTGTAACCAATCAAAGTTGATTAACAAGAGAACATGTTGATCTATCGATCTGGCCACATTTTTGTTTTAAAACTATCATCTATTATCCATATTATGATATTGTATTATCATACCGCAGTCTGCAAGCGTCGGCGGCGGGCAGACCGTTGCCGGCCGAGTAAAGCGGCAACTTTTGAATCCCCTGCAACCATGTGACGATGTTTCAATCGAACTGCGGTGTTATTTAGATAAGTGAATATTCATCACCATAAGGATACAGGACATTCTTCAATATTACATGAGATATAACTTAATTTTGGCGTTATAATTCGTTACGGGTATGTGATGCTCCAGCAAATGTCGCAGCTCTCTCGCGCGGCTGCATGGTCCCAGGCTATTATTTTTTTATTTTTTTTTTCGGGGGGAGGGGGAGGGGTTCTTGCCCACCCCGTAGTCCGGCCTATAGGCATATGCCGCCGCGGGTGGGGAGGGGAACCACCCCCTCCGGGGCGGGGAACCGAATGACTTGCGCCAGTAGCCAGACCGAACCCGGAACCCTTGGATTCCGAGTCCAACGCTCTACCAACTGAGCCACCATTTTTTTTTGTGGGGGGGGAGGGGGGAGAGGTTCTCGCCCACCCCGTAGTCCGGCCTATAGCCATATGCCGCCGCGGCCGGCCCCCCTCAAACCGGCTGAGGCCGCCGCCAGTCCGGCCTCTAGAGGCTGGCGCAAATGCGCATGCGTAATACGATCTGCGTAATACGATCTGCGTAATACGATCTGCGTAATACGATCTGCGTAATACGATCTGCGTAATACGATCTGCGTAATACGATCTGCGTAATACGATCTGCGTAATACGATGCCGGTTTTCTTTGCATACTGTGCATACTGTGACTAATCTGTATATAGTAGAGCTATGATTGAAAGCAAAGTCTTTGATATAATTTCCGAACTAAAGAGTTAAGATTTTGGCACCGCCGGATTCAATGGAGACCAAAGGGCAGACAGAGGTGAAGAAAAAAAAATCGACGCGCCAACGCACGTCGGTGTCAGTTGATTGAGTACCGCCGTACCGTGAGTTAGCAAAATGCTGCTGAAGATAACTACGCATCTCAAACTAAAGATATGAAGGGCGCAAAAACATGACAGGATCTCAGTCATCTTCAATTTGGATCAGCATTATAATATGAACGTAAAACATCATGCATACACTGTCAAAAATAGTGTGTTTTGATTTAGTGGCAGCGTTCCCCAATCCAAGATTTGCAGCTGAAGAAAACACGGCGACATCGCGACTGCCCCATGACTAGCCTCATCCGCGTCGCTGTCATGTCGGTGAGTCAGGTGAGACAGCGACAATTATGGCGCTGTTTGTGCCAGTAACGACGCGATTCAAGTACGTTTGCACAAGGGGGTGTCATCCCGGGATTCCCCATGTATCGGCTGCCGAGCGGCTCAGCATTAGTGATGACGTCACTGGTGCTCTGTTCCAGCCGTGGCCGGCCCCGTCACCGCAGCTGCGCTTTCGAGCGTTTTGCTGGGCTTTTTTACAGGTGTTGACGAGCGGCAATGTTAAGTCGTCGCCGTTAGATAAGTAAGTCAGGTAGTTAGGTTGCAAGTCTATGCTTTTGAAATATTTTGATTTGTTTTAAGTTATATTTAAAGCATATCTTGAACATTAAATAAATGAACAATGACATTTGCAACATTACACCGGGGTCGGGGCAGCGTATATTACAATTCAGCCAGACCGGGGCAGCATATGGCCGTCTCGCCCCTCAGCCAGACCAGGGCAGCGTATGGCCGTCTCCTCCCTCAGCCGGACCGGGGCAGCGTATGGCCGTCTCGCCCTCATCATGAATTAAGGGAGGGATAATTATCCGCGGTAAACGTAATCTTAAATAGGTCCGTACCTTAGGCGCAACTATCCGTATCCCGTTCGAAATATTCGCACCGCTCCGAGACGCGTGCGGCGACAGCCGAGTCGGACCATAGCACCAGTGACGTCACGATAATGTTGAGCGACTGGGGCGGTAAAATCCCGGATGACTACCTCTCTTATACCATAGACGAAGGCTACGCCTGAACTGGAAACTGGACCAATTTGACGTATCCGCCGCATTTCTGCGTCATTTCGTCTCGATCTTGGTCTCGATAAGGAGCGAAGACGGCGTGTGAAGACGGCTCGTTCATTTCCAAGGCCATAGATTTCGACGGACGTCATGGCTCAACGCAATAGCAGCATGTGGTGCGGAGCCATAAATTGTGCTAATTCAAAGAGCAAGTGTCCTGAATTATCATTCCATCGATTTCCTGAGGACCCTGACAGGTAAATGGGTTTTATGAGTGCTTTTTGTTGTACCCATATGATGGTACCGAGCTGAAAAGTTAAGCAATTATTGAGTTCAGGGTGTACGATCGAGCCGTGATAGCTGGGTAACCTTGGAAGTCCCATTATGTGCATGACATTAATAATAAAGGAATCTTTTTGGTGATGTTTCAAACAGAAAACTTTGACGATCCTGCTGAGAAATAACTTAAGGTAACACTAACGCTGGCATCACACGAGCTGACATGTAACTGCTGAATATCTCTATTTCTTACCACAGATATTTCCAGATGATTCTCCACATTTCTTTTCAAGGAATCATGACACTGGAATTATATAAGCAATCAAACCTGACCTAACCTTTGTAGCAATTACAGTCCGTCTGATTGGGGCGGGCTATTGTAGGTACCACTCGTAGACAAAGTCTGATCAGGATGTAACCTAGCATTGGCTCGTATCCCATGAATGTAGAGTATCATTGGGAATGAGCAGGAAATCTGAGGTGAAAAATAGCATATTGATAATTTAATTTATATATTGGCAGCAGTGACATATTGCAGCTTGCGTGATGTATGCTCTTGTTATATGTAACTCACTGCATATATTATGGCAGTAATGTTAACAACTTTAGGAAACGCATTACATATATGTTTATATTCTGTCTCCAATTGCAGAAGCAAGCAGTGGGTGGTCAACACCAGGAGACAGGATTTGGATGGCCTCACCATCCAGTACCTGAACAACAATGTCCGGCTCTGCAGTCTTCACTTTGAGCCTGAAATGTTCTACCCTGGAACAAAGCGTCTGAGGAAGCAGGCTGTCCCAACAAAGTTCAATGTGCCAAACCCTCCTCCATCAAGAATCAGCAAGAGGCCATTAACTAAGCGCCAACAGCAAACACCTCCAGCAAAGAAACCAGGTAAATGTGAGCTTGCTTAAGTAAATCTTTCATTTATTGTGGGTACCTTATAGCAATTGATTTACATTTATGTTTACAAACTCAATAGTGCTTTATATCACTATATCACTTAATATTGCTCTATATCGCTATATTGCTTAATATCACTATATCGCTTAATATCGTTTAATATTGCTATATTGCCTAATATCCTATGTGATTTAATATGGCTTTGCCGCTTAACATCGCTATGTCACTTAATATCACTATGCCGCTTAATATCACTACATTGCTTAATATTGCTTATTATATAATATTGCTTAAAGGAAATAGAGCACCTTCAACATGGGTTTTGAACTGAGATAGCAGCTTTGTAGCCTGTGTCGAGAAACCCCTATCTGCAAGTTTTCTTCACTGAAATTGACCAGCCTGAGCCTGATATTTGACTTTTTGGCGAAGGAATGCAGCGCATATATGATATACTGTACCGTCTTGGCGCTGTCAACAGCGCTGGGCGCATGCGCAGATCAAAAACGCACACTATAAAATGAATAATTACAACCTGTCCTGAATTGGCACAATGTATGACCATTTTTGAAAACAGAAAAATAAATTGTATTAACAAAATATAATCAAATCGTGTTCTGAAAATTTTCTGAAGGTGGTCGGTTTCCTTTAAAACACAAAATGGCTTAAAATAGATGTTGATTCGCATTCCAATTCCACCATTTTCATTAAATCATTGATTACACCAGATTTTAATTCCACCCAGATGACAATAGAATGGAATCTGCTTCTTATTCCAGTACAGACTGAATCAATTCTAGAATTTGATTTGATTCTACTGGAATCAGGCACAAGTCTGTTTAACAACTTTATCAGATATTATATTTTGAACATTCATAAGACTTTGAAAAAATATGTAATATATTAAAAATAATATATAGTACATTTTTACCATCCATTATGATATTTTAGATTGTAAACTAAGTGCTAACTGCTATCAATGTGTTTTTCATACCCAACACATGCTTATATACATTTTTTTTCTTTACCAGCTCTGATTGGGCCATCGGTTACTGAAGAAACTACTATGGACCTCCAACCAGCTGAGGGATATGAAGACCTGATCGACATTGTGGTTGACGACACTGAGGAAATGGTGCATGAAGACGGTGATGTGGCCACAGACAAGGAGAATCATAAAGACGAAGTGCGGCCAATGCAACGACGCATCAATCGCTTGAAAGCTAAAATTATCGTCAGAAACAGCGCATCAAACAGCTGGAGGACAAGCAGGGGGAGAGTGCTGGTGGAGAAAGCAAAATCGCTTCCAAAGAAGCAAACACATTCATAAACCTGCAGAAGCGAACTGCTGGGGTAGCTCCTCAGGGTCGTCGGTACACCGACGACGAGATGGCCCAAGCACTGGCAATTTACTTCCAAGGCCCTCGTGCGTATCGCTTTCTTCAAAAGCAGTTCGTTCTTCCGAGCACACGGGTGCTGAGGAAGAACATGGCAAAGATCAGGCTACGGCCAGGGTTCCATGAGGCGGTGCTGGGCGTCATGCAAGAAAGGTTTCGCGGGGCCAGCGATGCCGATAAAATGTGTGTCGTGAGCTTTGACGAAATGAGCGTCCGCCGCAAGCTAACCTATTTAAGGGGAGATGACGTGGTGGAGGGCTACGAGGACCTTGGGCCTCTTGGCCGAACATCGGCGTTGGCCACGCATGCCCTGGTGTTCATGGCCCGAGGCATCACGGCGAAGTGGAAGCAGAGTGTGGGCTACTTCCTGTCGAGTGGACCTACCAAGGCTCTCAAACTAAAAGATCTGCTGCTGGAATGCATCGACAATCTGAGAGAGGCGGGCCTGAAGGTTGTCGCAACCGTGTGCGACATGGGCGCTACCAACCAGCAGACCTATAGACTGTTGGGAGCATCAGATGGGGCGCACAGTTTTGTGCATGGTGATGTTCCTGTCACTGCGCTGTATGATGTGCCACATTTGTATAAATGTGTGCGCAATGCCATGATAAATTATGATATCCATATCGATGGAAAGGTGGCGAAATGGAGCCACATCATCGCCCTGTTCCATGCTGACCATCAAAGGTCACTGAGAGCGGTGCCGAAGTTGAAGAGCCTGCATCTTCGACCCGGGGCCTTCAAGAAGATGTCGGTCAGCCTCGCAACGCAGGTGCTGAGCCGGTCCGTCGCCGCAGGGCTGAGTCTCTACGCCGACTTTGGTAAGTCTCCTAGCCACCATAATAATTAGCACGGAAATGTACTAGTCTTGTTTAAATGACTTAACTGGCAATCTGACAGGGCATCACCACTGTCGGTCTACACGCCGGGCTCTAAAATTATCTCGCACTACTGTGCCCCCACCCACCCCCGATTCTCAGGATGTTAATTCTTAACATTGTCTATATGTGGCTGCCCCCCCCCCCCGCCGCAACCAGAACTATACTCTCAGACAATGTATTATGACATTGACACACATGTTTCATTTCAGATATCCTGCCCCAAGAGAGCCGCGACACGTCTGCCGTGCTGCTAAAGCTGAACGACGTTTTTGACGTCCTCAACTCGAGAAACCGGCTGGACAAATGCGCCAACAAGCGGGCCATCTCTCGAAGGAGGCCGGCAACCGAAGAGCACCACCTGCAGCTCCTCCGTGACGCCGACGAATGGCTGGGGCGCTGGGTGTTCGGTGCGATCCGGCAACGCGGCGGGGATCACGAGCACCCTGACCCGACCCAGTTTCGTTTTGCATACAAGCATGCGATATTGAACGCGCTGATGACCGCCCCTAGTACGGCCAACTGTGAAGCTGATGGCGACAGTCTCGTCACAGCACTGGGTGTGATGACGAGGGCGTCAGTGGCAGAGCATGTCAGGAATATGGCGCCTGTGTCCGACACCCTCGATCCCGGTGACGTCCAGTGGGTCACCATGATCGATGCGGTGACAGAAAACTGCATCGGCTACGTGGCTGGCTATCTCCACCACAAGGCTGATGCAGGATGTTGCGAGTGTCGAAATGTTATTGTGAAGGGCACCAATGTTGCGAGATGGCGTCCAAGACTCTTGCCGCTCTTAAGTCGCACACGAGTTTGACCTGTCTGGATGTGGGCAGCCTTCAACTCCCGACACCAGCGTTCCTAAAATTTGTAACGCAGTGCTATGTGACGTTTACTTTGCGGGCCAGATCCCTGGTTTTAACATCAGATATGTGCAAGTCGCTGGTGTCCAGTATGCTTGCATCCAGACAGGCAGAAGTGTTGATGGCTGAGATGTGCCATCCGGCGTTGTTGAAAACTATGGCTGCTACGTACACTCGCCTCATGTTGCACTCTCTCTGTCAACGTTTGACGAGAGAGAGTGTCACTCCTCGCGGCCCCGCAAAAAAAGTCCCGCAAGCTTATGAAGCTTCGTTGAGGCGTATTGTGTCATGACTCCAGATGGCAAAAGTAGTTGGGTCGTGATCTGACATGCTCAGTTTGTCGTTGTTTGCATAGTGTTTATCTTATTTTTATTAGTGTTATTATATGTATAAGTGTTGTTATATAGTTATGTATTCATTATTAGTGCTTAGCCTATTATTACATACTGCTTTGTGCACGTGTTTGGCGATTGTGATTGGACACTTCGTTGTAAATATAGACTGTTTGTGGTTTTCCAATCGTTGAATCGTCGTCAGAAAATGCTCGTCCTGTAAGGAATGTCGGTTCGGATGTACTGTGCAACTATCTGGGCAGTGTCTCCTATTTCGGGAAGTACGGTTACGACCGGTTCGAGCTGCTCTTCTCTCATATACCTTTATTTTTAATTCAAGTTCTGTTTTCAATACTTTGAGGTATTTGCTTGTGTGGCATGATTTCCATTGTATAACCACTTGTAGTCGGAATCACGGCTCAGTGACGCCAATCAGTGTAAGTTTATGAGGAGCACTCCATGTGAATCACTCGTGGAAATAAGCATTGAGCACTCGCTGTGTCCTTAGAATGCATGCAAATCCACATTATCGCACGCACTGTTGTCAGTAGTGCCAAATCAGAAAGCGCTACACCCTTCATCACAACTTGATAAGCAATTAACTACCTGTAACTTTATCCCTTTCCGCATTGCCTATGCATACGTTACCACCCCTCTCCTTATCGAGCCGGATTATCGAGTGACGGCCGTGCCAGATTAACGAGTCCGCCGCGGTTACGCGGCGAACAATAGCGCTCGCCCGGAGTTTCCAGTCCAGGCGTAGCCTTCGTCCATGCTTATACGGCCTTGCGTTTGCAGGTGTTGACCAAGGCTTCTAGGTGACGCGGTATCGTTTGGCTGGATATTGATATTGAGCCAAAAAACTTGACATTGACATGGGAAAACTGTTAAGTAGGCTGTCGGAAAGTGTCAGTGTAAGCCTAATAGTAAATTGAAGTGGGTGGAGCATAGTGGCCAAATTCAGTGAGTTGGGCGGAGGGGAGGGGGATGACAAGATTATGGCATGTTGCCAGATGTGATATCATGGAATGGGAGGTGTCCAGCTCAAAACATGGAAATGCTTACCTTATTTTCATGGTTTTAGACCTGGAGACCTCCTTCGTCCTATCATATTTGATAAAACAAACAATTTTGTCATCCCTCCATTCCCCTAAATATTTGAACATGGCGTGGAGTGTGAAAATAAACTGCCTCCGACAAGGAAGCATGCCATTTGCGACCACTGGGTTGCGCCAGCGACAAGAATACCACGGCGCCACCAGATAGGTATCTGAGGTTATCCAATTTATGTAAATTGCATAATTGCTGCCCTTTTGTAACATTTGCAAGCATCTTGGTTGTACTTGCCAGGTGCTCCTGTTTCATGTAAATGTACTTAAAAAAAGAAGATAATAGCAGTCTTAGTAGGTACAGGGACCTGCAGTGGAGTTGCTATGGTACACACTATGGTCTGGCTTCAAAATGACATATTGATGCATTGGCTCAATTCTGTCCTGTCTAATGGCTGATTTTAAGCAAAAAAACATTTTCCTCCGCAAAGAGCTAAAAATGTATTTTTTTCTTAAAATCAGCCAATAGATATGGTGAGCCAATGCATCAATGTATCATTTTGAAGCTTTCAGTAATGCAGTTTAAATGCATTTATTGTTGTTCCTAAAGGGATTATACAGTTTTTTCCCATAATAATTGAGTTACATGGTAAAACGTACTTATAAAGGTGGTAGAAGTCCCACGGTAGCCACATTTTTCTGGAAATGACCTCTTCTGCACGTAAGGACATTCCAAAGTGCGCGGTGATGCCACCGCGTATTTTCTGCAGGACCGGCTGAGGCAGAGCCAGTCATCTCTTTTATGCTAATAAAAACACCTCACTTATAACATATTTCCGGTAAAATAAGCAATATTTGAAAGAAAATAAACTTGTTTTGTTCCAACGACACCAGCAGTTACCTAGTTTTCCCATAAAATTATATATTTTTCATGAATTTTCATGCCAAAAAATGAATACGCCACCACCAAATTCTCAACGCTAAAGGCCAGAGAAAGAAAACCACAACACAAAACCTCAACGAACAGTGTGTAGTAATACAAAGTCTCGTCAGTTTTGAATTGCATAATAATTTTGTGATCCAGTGTAGGACTTGCAGATAATTCAAAACTCTAAAATTGATCTTAACCCGCGCACTGCAGGGGGGTTGATTTCCGCCCCCCCCCCCCCCCCCCCCTCAGGTTTTTCAAAGATAGCGAAAAAAACGGCGGCACGCAGCGCCGCCGGGTTTTGATACACCTGTTAGAACATCAATTGCGCACACTTTGAAGAAGAAAAAATATGCTCGGGTCATCCCAGATCAGGTCACTAGACCAGGTCAAGTGACCCCACCACCAAAAATGTTTGCAGTTGTGCCAAAGCCAGAGTTTTTCACCGATCAGGTTGAAACTTACAGGATGTCATGAGGGCATCAGTACTTACAATTCGTTTATCTCGAAATTTTGATATCGGTGACCTAAGGTCAGGTCAATTTCGTAACCTCCCCATAATAAGTCAATGGGGAAATATACAAATGCTTCCTATTTCAAGGATATGCATGGCACTAGTCCAATTACTTCTGGATCATGTTATTATAGGATATTCTTGATGATCCAAGTGTAAGTTTTGTTCAGTGACCCTTATTGGGTCATTTGAGGTCATGCGAGGTCACCATCACTTTTTTTGTCAATAACTCTCGACATAATGAAGATAGAGAAGTAAAACAGACATCAATGTGTTTGTCTCGTCGAAACACGTCTTTCCATATGCAACATGCCCTACTTGGGTCACCACTTGACCTTGACCTTAGGTCAAATTGTTAAGTTGACTTAACAAGGTCACCATATATAATTCAAAGCGCCTTGACAAGATAAACACAATGGCGTAAACAGTTTTCCGTTATCTTTATTAAGTAAGAAGTTAATAGCAAAAAACGATTTAGAAAAAAACGGCATTATTTTTCTTTTTGACCTCTGGAGCCTCAAATATTGACCTGAGATCAAATCTGAGGACACTTTAGCGATTACAAATTTCACTGGCTGACGTTTTCTTTTTTCCGTTTGTTTCTAACTATCGTCGTTTCTGAGATATATGGGAATTTATGGAGCGATGTCCTAAAACAGGAAAAAACTGGAAAATTTGACCTTTGATGACCTCTGGTGACCTCAATTTTGACCTGACTTAAAAAACCACTGAAATACTTTCGATAGAACATGTATGAAGCTATCAAATGCTTTTTTCCGCTTCTCGCTACATTGCGTAGTTTTCGAGATCTCAGGGGGGGCGGAAATCACCCCCCCCCCCTGCAGTTCGTGTTCGGCGCAAAGCCCCTGCAGTGCGCGGGTTAAGATAAAAGTGGTGGACCGTATCATCAAGTAGAGTGCCGATCAAGTACTCGTTATCTGATACTAGTCTCGAAAAACGCCCAAGTTTTAACGCTGATAATTGCTGAAATAATGGACTAAATGAGCATTGAGGTCCCTGTTATATGTCTTAAACGTGTTTAAAGCTCATACAAATGCAAAAGAGTGCATTTACTTTCAGGACGGAAACCCGTATAATCCCTTTAATTCGTAGACAATCATATGCTAGAGGAGAAGATAAGCCAGATCTTAGTGTGTACCATAGCAACTGCACGTCCCTGTACATCTCATTGGTCCAGAGGTGTCAAGATCCTAGGTATCCAGGTCCTATGGATGCAAGATCCTAGAAGGTAATGCTAGCATTGCTCTCATTTGTCCAGATCTCAAAATAATAATGGTGTTTTCTATATTATTTGTGGAATATTTAATGATGCCTTGATTCCATTACATCAAATAGGCAAAACATCAATTGTCAAAAAACAATTTGCAGCACCCAGGAAAGCAGCAAGTGACATTGGCGTATCCAGAACGGTGGTTGTGGGGGGGGGGGGGGGCACAGGTGGTTTGGGGGCAAATTCCAAAAATTATCACATAATTTAGAAAACTCATCGGATTTCGCTTGCGTATGCATTGATAGCTGATTTAAAACAAATTTACTTTAACAAAAGTTGCTTAGACAAAAGTTGCTCTTCTATATCAGAAAATGTGTCAATGTTGTGCCGATTTCAGGCGGTTTGGGGGGACATGGCCGCCATGGCCCCCCTGGACCCGCTAGTGGCAAGTAATGTCATCATTGAATGTGGAAACATATTCTTGCATCCAATTCCAAACATATTCTTGCATTCTTATTCTTGCATCCTTGTAACAATAGGTACAACAAATATCAGCAGATGATGCAATGTCACATTGTTCT
The DNA here is from genome assembly GCA_036785665.1 of Chirona hameri. NCBI lineage: Eukaryota > Metazoa > Arthropoda > Thecostraca > Balanomorpha > Balanidae > Chirona > Chirona hameri. The sequence goes on from JAXIVJ010002970.1 coordinate 18,643, forward strand.
GGAGTACAATTATTCAGACACCACCATCTTCATGTGTAGCCATTGACGGATCCAGAACGGGGGGACCATAAGTGGTTGGGGGGGGGGGGGCAAATTAAAAAATTGTCACACAATTCAGAAAACTCATCGAATATCGCTTGCTTATGCAATATGCATTGATAGCTGATTTAAAACCAACTTTCCTTAGTAAAAGTTGCTTAGATTGTCTTCTATATCAGGGAATGTCTAAATTTTGTGCCGATTTCAGGCGTTTTTTTGGGGGGAGGGCATGGCCGCTGCCCCCCCCCCCCCCCGGATCCGCTAGGGTGTGTAGCACTCATTGTAACGATCACAAAATGTGTTGTGTTGACAAAATGTGCTGTGTGTTGACACAATGTGCTGCGTGTTGACAAGTGTTGTATGTTTACAAAATGTGCCAGAGTGCTGATTTTTATAAATGTTGTTAGTCACCGAGGCATGAGAAAAACCTTATGTTTAGAGTGATTTGCCATAAGAGCGCGAACAATGGAAGTGAGTTAGCCTGGCTCTTTGTCGGTGTCAGCCTCGAGGTTTTTTCACCTCTGCCAAAGAAGCACTCCCAAACGCCTGAAATAGGCCGTAAATTGGCTTACGTTCTGACATGATTTTAGAGAAAACCAAGTAGCTTGAACGGCTTATTTCATATTTGTTTCAGAATCTTAGGAACGTCATGCAAAGTGTGGGGTTGAAACTTCGATCTAGTCTTGATTGAACCCCAACCCCCTATGCAAAATGTATTTGCGTAGGTATTTGAGCTCCTCTCGTCTTGATCTACCTTTTACTGACCCACATTTTCCTTATTAGACAAAAATAAAGATCTTATCAATTATTCTGAACAAATAGTGGGAGCATGGCCCCCGCCCCCGTTCTTACGCCTGTGATTTGTTTTAAGTTTGTTAACTAAACTCGCAAGTCGCAGCTGCTCCTCCGTTGCAACTTCTGGACTTGGGCCTCAGGTGCTTTGAGGACCACGAGCCGCCACTGGTAACAACTTATGCGCGAGACAGAGCCGCCAGAAAGAGAAGTCTTATTTATTTATGTATTTATTTATTGCACAGAATCGGGTCAATCCACACATAAAGTGGGCTATTATCAGACCTTCGTCAATAACATGGTCTCAGTATATCTATAAAAAAAACATTTGGAAAAAATACAACTTTCTCTCTCCACACATATCCACAAAATACACACTATGTCATGGCTAACCGCTAGGTTCGCCGAATCGCGTCTCGGATCTTGGTTTTGAACGACTGCTTTGATACCTTGGACAGTCCATGAGAGATGACGTATTCATTATACATTTTCACTGCGCGGTACACGTACTTCCTCTTTCCATGGTTGTTCTTCACACGAGGCATGCTCAGTTGGTCGGACTGCCGGGTATCGCGGCCAACCCGCTCACGGTTAAACGCCAACGAGGAGCGCAGCCCATGGGGTTTTCCGGTGGCGAGAATGCTATGCATCAGACAAAGATCGAAGTATGAAACGAACCGATGTGCGGACAGCTAGCCTAATTGATACGGTACATGCGATATATGGTCATATTTTCGTCGGCCCGAAATCACCCTGGCAGCAAAGTTGAAGACTTTCTGCAATTTGGATATGTTTGAACGGTTCGCGCTGCCGTACACTTGGACACAGTACCGTATATGGGAAAACACCAAAGCACCGATGACCTTCGGTAACACGGATGGCGGCATAGCGTGTTTGGCATTAAGAATGCCGATTAGAATGCCGACGCATTTGTGTACGACTCGATCAATTTGACAGCCATATGACACACTCAAAACCTGTTTTGAGAACTTTCACAGAAAGGTATCCATCGAGACGCCTCCATGGGCTCCAGCGATCACTTTAGGCATTTTCCGCGCTTTAGAAACCATTTGGTCTCGCTTCGATACTAAAACAACATTAGATTTTACCGTCATTGGTCTCTGAGACCATCAGGCAATCAACGAATAAGAGAAGTCTGTCACGACCGAGGATCGAACCCGCGGGATGTTTTTGCAGTCAGTGCAGTCAGCCGTTGAGACAGTAAATGGTCTCCTGAAAACAGTAAATGGTCTCCTGGAATTGAATTCATTCCATGAAGAAAGCGCCACCATAGCAATGGCAGGTGGCGCTGTAATTATGTATTTTTTATGCAGAATGATCACTAACAGGCACAGCCCACTAATAGGTGAAGTCATAAGGTAAAACACTACAAACTGTACGATATAGCCACACACACACGTCCATTCAATTCACCCCTCCCACACACACGCTCAATCACACACATACACACGACACATTCGAATACATAAATATATGAGCACGTACGAGACCCCGCCATCGCCGCTCCGCGTTAAATCGCAACATCATTTCGCAGGGCGGGTCTCATCGAATCATACCTAAGTGGGATTGTCCCTCACATATTTTTTTAACAGAGGCTCTGAAGCTGTAGGTCGCCAGAAATGGGTCGGCTGTGTCTGGATACCTACAAGTGTGCTCGTTAAACGCCAGCGCTGCACGGCGAAACAAGCCGCATTTGAGGCTGTCCTTGTTGGCAAATCGAGCAGTCGGAACATGGAGCAGTTGCAGTACCTAGTCCGTTCCTGGTTCGACGATGAGGTACCTACGTGCAAGGGAAAACAGCCGTGCAGGTAATCGTACCGACGGAACCGCGTTTTATTTAAATACATACCCAATAACTATTATTGTTTAGATTGTTTTGATTTGTAAATATTACTTGCATTATTCAATATTCATACCACCATATCATCACAATATTTATACACGGAATGTCGGTAAATATCAACCTCACCCAGCATTTGCCTTGGTTGGTACCGTCTTTTTCCATACCCCGGTACAATCCTTGGTAGCTCAACGGTAGAGCGCTCGCTTAGTATGTGCAGGTTCCCCGGTTCAATTCCCGCCAGCGCCGCGATATTTATTCGAGAACCGCCCATGGTTTCTGAGAAGCATGCATGGTTTCACCTGCACCTTCTCCGCTGAGAATGTTGACGTGTTCTGAGACCATGGAGAACCCGGCATGGTTTCGAAACGTGTGGCTCTCTGCAGAGAATGGCAAGTGGGTTCGGAGACCTCTCGAAGAACCATGCATGGTCTCCTTAGGTTTGCAGTGCAGAGACGGGTCCATAACAACGCCGAGGTTCCTCACAGTCTCCGAACATTACAACATTTTGTCCATGAACATGACTCACGGAGGCTCCATTTGGCCGAGCTGCCGACTATCACCACATAGCAACATATCCGTTTTACCGGCATTTACCATCATCCCATGCTGCAAAAACCACGTCAGTCATCTAAAGAGCAAATGTTATTTATCGTTTATCATGCCCAGAGGAAGGTTGCAGAATCCTCCACAAATATGAATACATTGGCGCTACGACCGTCAATCTCAGGGCGACTCACGATACACAAGAGGGAAGGAGCCATCAAAGAACACACGAAGAAAGAGCACAGCTGAGAAATCACCAGAGCGGAACTCGTAAACAACACCGAGATCCTAGCGACATGCAACGATCATACTCAGAAACAGAAAAGCCGACCAGGTGGTTTCCGAGGACTGTGGCACGTGTCTGCAAAGAGCCACCCTTTTTGCGACCATTTTGAGTTACCACTTGTCTCGAGCGAAACCGAATCTATTTTTTCTTTTCTTTTCGGAGTCAATGCACTTTCAGCAGAACACTCTAATTGCTTCCTCAGAAGTCAGAGACCATGCATGAGCGTTCTCAGAGACCACTAGGAAGTCTTTGCAAAGTGTCGCTCTTTTGGAGACCATTTAAGAGTGAAAAAGGTATCCGGAAGATTTGTTTTGTTTTTCCTTAGACCATATATTATTATCAAGGTATATTCAAAGATAATGCCTTGGTCTATTCTTTTTTCTTGAGCGCGACCGCGCCGAGATCTTGGTCTTATCGGAGATAATAGACTTTCAACAGAACACTTGAAAAATGTACAGCGACGACCGGGATTGAACCGGGGAATCTTCACATGTAAAGCGATCACTCTACCACTGAGCTATGCGGCTGCTTGTACCAGAGTAGGCAAGAAGATGGTGTAGATGGCACGTGCAAAGTACTAAGTTGATAGAAGTAAGATATCGTATATTTGAAACATATATGATCAAACGGCGAACAAAACCAAGGTAGTTACAACGGACAAAGAGTGATAACAATGACGAGTGATGAGCAATAAAGAAAATGACGCGCGACACATGAGCAGAGTGATACGGCACATTTGTATGTACCGTCGCGAGGCATGATGAGGAAAATAAATAGCGAGAAATAACACAAAAACATGACACGCGCGGGATGACAACGCCGAACGCCATCTGGCGTTAAACCGAAACACTGCTCCTTCGGTAGAGGCCGCATGTTGTGGGTCGCAGGCGCTATAATGGTACCAACCAAGACAAATGCTGGGTGAGGTTGATACCCACCGACTTTCCGTGTATAAATAGTGCTTGATTAATACATGATGGTATGAAATTGATATTCACAAATAAAAACAATCGAAAAAAGAATAGTTAGTAAGTATTTATTTGAATAGAACTCGGCTTTGACGTTCCGTTTACAGCGCCACCTGGCAGTGGCTACTGGCCCCATCTGCAGGGAATTAATTCAATTTCAGGAGGCTTTCAGGAGACCATCCACTGTTCTCAACAGCTGACTGTAAAAACATCACGCGGGTTCGATCCTCGGTCGGGACATACTTTTCTTATTCGTAGACTGCCTGCTGGTCTCAGAGACATAACATCTAGCTGGAGACATATTTACTCTCAACGACCAACGCGGAGACTATGTATATTTATCAGGCAAGACGATCCACTGAAAGGTCTAAAATGGAGAACATGTGGGTTTATCAGGGAAGAACATTTAGCAAAACTTCTCAAACGTGTTCCTGAGTGTAGGCGTATCTGGATCCTCGAGGCGCTCTACATACGCGAGTTCTCTTCCGAGCTGAACAAACACGTGAAATATAAAGTGCAGTTGGCGATGTGGAACCAAATGTATCAGCATCGATAGTTAGAGAAAAGGGATTGGAGTGTGTGGTTATGTGTCATTGAAGGATCTGAAGGATCTTGCATTGAAGGCCTGTATGTTGTGTTGTGAGTAGATGTGGTATTTTTAGGTGATAGTTTCCGGTGTTGTTTTATCAGAAGTTTCGCACAATTGTTCGCACGAAATATCCTCGAGATAGTATTTGAAAATCTAGGAAAACTATAATTTAGTTTCTGTCTCATTTCACACAAGTACCTTCTAATCATGAAGTAAGAATACTTCGAAAGCTTAAGATTGAATCATGTATATATAACTATTTCCAGTAAAACGCCTTTTTGGGCAATGACCGAGCGGGCGCGCACTGGTAAAGCTAAAACAGGTTTGAAATATGAAACGGTACGGGAGCACACGTAGTAGTAACACATAGTCCTTTTAGTCCTCCATAAAAATTGCCATGCCTCCATGCATGCCAACATAAAAATTAAGTTTTATTAAACTGTACATGATCTCCTTTCTCGAATCCGCCAAAAGGGAGTACGTCCTGAGCGCTGCATGCTTCAGCGTATACAAAAAATAATGCTTAGATAAATCAAGCCATTTTTTTCAATAATTATTTGTGTTCATTTCGACGTCTGCGGGTGCCACGCACCAACCCTGTGGTACCACCCCTATCAGAACGCACTATCACAAAATCATAATTGATTTGATGGTCCTATCCAATGGTGAATACCCGATATCAATCGGAGCAGTGGTTGCAAAGTTATTGCTTCCGAAAAGCGTCTGTATGGCCGGGTCGGGCCGGTTCGGGCCGGGTCAAATGTAAATTTGTCTAGTAAGTTGACGAGAAACCTCACGGGTGCTTCGCACCCGCTCGGTACCATATGCCGAGATATCCTTTCAACATTAGCACGTGCTTTTCGGAAATGCTTTCGGCCCGCTGCAGCTAGTGTTAAAGGTATCTGGGAAACGATTTGGCCCGGGGCATTTTGAGTTTCCCAGACAATTATTTAACAGAATATTCAGAGCGGAAGTGCCAAATCACACATACATATTTGCTATATTTATGATTACTGGCAGAGGTGCAAAAACCGTCCAACTCACCAACGAGCGTTTGTGACAATAACCGGGTGATATCATCTGACAAAAGTGACAAATTCTGGCTAAAAAGACCGATTTCCACAATTCAAGTTACTTCTATGATTCTGTGTCCAATTTGACACGCGTGAAATTCTGCCACAAAAGCAGTCGCTGATTGGTCCAAAGGACACTGTGAGCATGTTCTGAACACAATTATTTCGACACAGCCCAATATGTGTGCCATAGTCGCAGCAATATTTTTGTTTTCCCTGTCCTTCAAGTTGCTTCAAGTTGGAAGGAGCAAAATCCTTCCAACTTTGTACCACCCGTGTGACAGTCCTATGTTAAAGACCATTGGGCGATTGAGTTCGTTGGAAGCGTTGGTGAGAGTTGGTGTGACAGGCTGTGAGCGTGACAGGCGCCGTGTTGGGGCGGATGATGGTGGAAATGGGGCCAGATTGATCTGAGCGTGATGATCAGGCAGCGCCAGGACCTTTCGCGTGCCTCCGTCCCGTCAAAAGATGCGTTGCAGGTATTCTAGATGCAGTTATATTGGATAGAAACGTTCATTCAAGAGTCATATTGGAGTGAAACATGGTAGCTTGCTGATCAGGTATAATAATTATTTGTTTGGCCATGGTGGACGTTGGCGACAAGGCTTGACAAGCCGACAAGGCTTGACAAGCTGGCAAGGCTTGACAAGCCGGCAAGGCTCGAGAAGCCAACAAGGCTCGAGAAGCTGGCAAGGCTCGAGAAGCCGACAAGGCTTGACAAGGCGACTGCGTTAGCTCTACTCTACTCTAAAGTTCAGTGCCAACATAGACTGATTGGAATGGTGAGTATAGCGCCAGCATGGTCCAGTGTGTATCTAGCTGGTAAATATATTAATTTCAGGAAAAAAATCATAAATAACTCTGATTCTTCTAATGTTTTCTTGTAAAATATTTTCCTTATTTCCATTATATTTCTATAGAACCAATCAGTGGCGGATCTACGGTTGGGAAAAATGGGCAATTGCCCCCCCCCCCCAAACGAAATATCGGTAGGCAAACGTATGTTTTGCCCCTCCCAAACCGATCCGGCAGGTTGTGATTTTTGTCCTGGTACAGTGGCGGATAAATCTTTCTTCGAAAATACGATTTTTTTATTATTTGTAAATGGGGAGACAACCAAAAAAACGCAGTAAGACAACCAAAAAGAAAAAATTGCCGTCCGACCATTTTTAATTTTCTTGAAAAGTTGTGCACTGGGGGTTTCAAAGGCCAAAAAAAAAAATTGGTTGTGACCAAAAAAAATACAAAAAGTACATTTTCCAAGATTCATTTTCCTTCCATATTTTCCCAAGTTCACTATGCTGGCCTAATTTGAACGACTCCAATACTAAAAAAAAAACTATTTTCATAACTTGTTTTGTTTGTTTGGATCAGGATTAGTCGAAGAACAATTCGGCATTCACGGAGCTTCGATTTTTTTTTCACGTGATTTGGTGACCTACTTTTTGCGCCGTTATCTAGACCTGTTGGAAGCTGAAATTAACATTTCCGTCTGATGAAGATTTGAGCTTCACTGATGTCCTTTCGTATAAAAAAAGTGGGGTTCGACCTGTAAAATCATTTTTGAGTCTTGCAATGCTAACATAATTCGCTGTTTGGGCACCTGTCCGTCGATAACTTCGCATCTACTTGACATACGCTTTCGAAATAAAGTCCAAAGTGACTCATGACGACGAAAACTCTCGGTTAGTGCCTGTTACACCGACATCAAGTCGCCATATGACCTGCCAGGCCAATACAACGTACGTACCCAAACTGCGTAATGTGTGCATTGCAAGTCTCAAAAGTCTCAAATGTCTAACCACAATTTTTAGATTTTGTATACGAAAGGACATATCAATGGAACTCAAATCGTCATCGGACGAAAACAAAAATAATTTCAGTTTCCAACAGGTCAAGGTCACGGCGCAAAATGTAGGTCACGAGGTCACGTGACAAAATGAAAATCGAAAATCCGAGATTGCCAAATTGTTCTTTGACTAATCCCGATCCAAACAATAACAAAATCGAAATCGCTGCCTTAGTCTCGGAGTTTGTCAAAATTAGGCCTGCACAGTGAACCTGGGAAATTTTCGGAAGGCCTTATCTTGTTTTGTTTTTTTCACCACCAATGAATTCCCCGCCCTTGAAACCCCCAGTGCACAACTTTTCAAGAAAATTAAAAATGGTCAGACGGCAAATTTGAGAAAAAAATGGTTGTCTTACTGTAGAAGTCTCCAAAAGTAGGTTTTACAGCTCAAACCCCACTTTTTCTTCTTCTTTTTTTTTGTATACGAGAATACATCAATGAAGCTCAAATCGTCATCAGACGAAAATGTTAATTTCTGTTTCCAACAGGTCAAGGTCACGGCGCAAAAAGTAGGTCACGAGGTCACGTGAAAAAAAAACAGCAAAATCGAAAATCCGTGACTGCCAAATTGTTCTTCGACTAATCCTGATCCAAACAAAAAAGTTTTCAAAATTGTTTTTGTTTTTATCTCGGAGTTATTGGTCGTCAAAATTAGGCCTGCACAGCGAACTTGGGAAAATACGGAAGTCCGTATTTTGGAAAATATTTTGGGGGGAATTTTTTGGTTACCACCAATTTTTGGATACCCCGCCCTTGAAACCCCCAATGCACAACTTTCAAGAAAATTAAAATGGTCAGACGGCACCCACCGGTTGTCTTACTGTGGAACACAGCGATCTTGCCATAATCGACTTCGATATATTGGCCTTCGATGGTAAGAAATTGGGGATAGGTTATTCCTATTTTGTTTTGGGGGGGGGGGAAATCATGGTCTTTGGTAATAATTTTGCACATAATTATGGTGTTAGAGAGCTTAACTCAACGGCATTATATCTGTCTCCACGAGCTGCATTCAATGAGCATAGCATGACCCCCGCAGGTCACTCCATGACCTCAAGGTCACGTCCCCTGAGGTTGATTTCCCAAATGACCTGGCTCGATTATACAATAGATAATTTATTGACATTTTTATTTTTATTTCGCACAATTGAACGGGTTTTTTTCTCTGGAAGACACTTTTAGCTATTTTTATAACATTCCCGGTCTGGAAATAGAGAGGAGAAACATTGATATCTTGAGGACCCACAGACGCCTCTATCGGCGAAATATTTCATTATGCCGTCATGTGATCTTGATCACGGAGCGAAATAGATTGGCACCTTATTCAAAGGGCCTGCACCCTCCTATTCCACCTAAGAAAAATCACGAATTTTAACTGAGAACATAACGAAATCACGTGGCATGACCTGAGGTCACATGCTAAAATTTCGACACTTTTCCATTCGAGTTCTCACACAAGATTACATGACATTAATTTGTGGTTCATGGCGATTCTGATGATATATAGTGTTATATCATTCGAATTATTTATAGGATATATCCCGATATATACGGACGGGGGCTGAAAATACGGACGGCGGTTCGACGGATGGGGCTGCAAATTTTAGAGCGTGAATGTACGGCCCAGATAACCCCTGACACCTAGTTCAATCGAAATGTGAAACATGTGAGAGATGTTATGGTTTGGTCGATCTGACGTGGGCTGCACCGGGTGACCTCTGGTCACGTGACCTTGAGGTCACAGAGCAACTACGGGGCTGATGTATATCATTGAAAGCAGTTCGACGAGATACCTAAGCATAATGCCGTTTAATTGAGCTCTCTAGCTCAATTACATGCGAAAATATTACCAAAGACCATTATTAGACCATTATTTGTAATGAGACCATTATTAAACACCATGACCATTATTTTTTTCTCTAAATACAAACAAAAATATATATATATTATACTTAGAAGAAAAAAAACTATCACCAATTTCTTAAACTTCGAAGATTTGTGTATCGATGTCCATTCTGGCATGGAAAAAGTCCGAATTTTAAAAGACCACATTATAAAATCACGTGATTTGACCTGCGATCACGTTTTGAAATAGCAAAATTTCCGAATTTCTTTACCTTTACCAGAGCGCGCCCGCTCGGTAATCGCCCAAAAAGGCGTTTTACTGGTATATAGGTTGATATGACTCGTATGATAACCGAGCGGGCGCGAAGCATCCGTGAGGTTTCTCGTCAACTTACTAGACCAATTTACATTTGACCCGGCCCGAACCGGCCCGAACCGGCCGTACAGACGCTTTCTGGAAGATCATAACTTTGCACCCACTGCTCCGATTGAGATCGTCTTTTCACCATTGGATAGGACCATCAAATCAATTGTGATGCTTGTATGGTGCGTTCTGATAGGGGTGGTACCACAGCGCGTGGCACATGCAAACTTCGAAATGAACAAAAATAATTATTGATCAAAAATGGCTTGATTTATCTAAGCATTAATTTATACGATGAGGCACGCAGCGCTCAGGACGTACTCCCTTTTGGCAGATTCGAAAAAGGAGATCATGACAAATGTAATACAACTTATTGTGTATGTAGTTTGTCCCAGGAAGCAACAGATACCGCTCGGTTACCGCCGATTAAGGCGTTTTACTGGTTTAGATGAGATATATTGTCCGCTGAAAATTTGAGTTTTGCTTGACATTACAAAGTTACCCGAGACTAGTGTGAGTGAGTGAGACTAGACTGTAGTGTGTTATTTAGATATTGTTTTGGTCGATGTATATATGTATGTCTTGACATTTAAAACACTCTCCAACATAAAATGGCTATTCTGAGTGTCGAGTCGACAACGTTAAAAGGTGAGACATGTTAAAAAGGCACTCGTAAGCAGCATTCATACTGCAAAATATAAAAAGCATACATCCATACACAAAACACACACACACACACGTACGCACGCACATATTCATCCAGTCCCAGCTAAATGATTACACAGTGCAGGCCTAAAAGACGCGAGAGTCGAGTTCCGGAGTTCCAGAGGTAAAGAGTTGTAAAGTTGCGCGATACTGTATAGGAGGCGCCGCCTACCCGCCTCCGTCCTCACACGCGGGAGAGTGTGAGGACTAGATCAGTGTCCTAACGAGTAGAACGGGAGCGAAGAGAAGAGTTGGCCTGAATATGAGAGGCAAGAGGTTGCGGTTCGCCAGTAACTCGCATTTTGTGAACCAAACTAATAGAGTGCTGTTGGTAGAGCTGACGGGCAGTAGGCCAGCCCAGTTCCTCACGCACGTCCGATATATGATCAAATTTGCGACGGCCGGAGACAACGCGCATCGCAAAGTTCAGGATTTTTTAAGGCGTTGTGTGTGTTTTGTTTTTGTTTTTTTGCATCTCCCTATGGTCAGTCTCTACTGATAAACCCCGCCCACGCCGCCTCGCGTTAATACGCACTTCGGTATGCGGGACGGCGCTCCCGCTGTTAGCCACCGGCCGGGCGCGTGAGCCGCCAACCGGCTGTGCTGGCGGCGCCCCACCCGCCCGGCCGGCCGACCGGCCGCCTCCGCAGAATATGCTCATGGGGGCCGGTCTCGGGTTAGCCCGGTCAGCGGGTGGGCGGGGGCTTCCACACCACCACACAATACACCTTCGATTTTGTATTTTGTTTAGTTTTGTTTATTAAAAACAATGCTTTGTGGTGCATAAAATTAAAGATTTTGTATTTCATTTTGTCTTTTGTTTTAAAGAAACTTCTGTGTAATGTGTAATGTGCTACTCAATGCTATGCAGACCATCCCACTTTAAATGCCATTGCTCATATGTGTCGTTCGTTTTACTTACATGTCTTTCAATAGAATAATGACTTCGTAAAGCGTTTTCGAAGCGCCCCACCTCCGGTTCTGTCTGATCCAGTTTGGCGAACCATATACATTGAATAGCTATAATATTGATCAATCCTATGATACTTCTCTCGTCGTTATCCGGAAATATGCAGTTAATTTGTTCGCTTCTTATGTTGAATGTGTACTTCTGCAGTAATAATGTTTGTATATTTGAAAAGAAAGCACGTACCTTCTCACAGTTCATGAATAAATGACCAAGAGTTTCTACGGTTGTATCGCAAAAAGTACACTGACTAGAGTCAGATAAACCAACTCTTAATAAAAAGCTATTAGTTGGCAGAATACGATTGACTATCCTATAATGTAGTGACTGCAACGAAGTCGAAAGAGTAATTTGTCTCATGGTAGCGAGGGTGCCGCTTCGATAGCTCTGAGTTTCGTTAAGCCATTTATCTTCTATTTTTCTGGCAATGTCTTCATTTTTTCCGTTAAGCTTTGTCAATAATGGGTGGCTCACCACCTGGCTGAGATTCTTCGAATGCAAAACTACATATGTCCTTGGCGGTATCGCTGGTAAAGCATTGCCGCTGTTTCTGTTTTTAATTAGGCTAAGTATCGGCGCCATTTTTAGTCTAATGGAATTATAATCAATAACATTTACTCGGATGCTATACTTATCTTCTATTTCTGCTTGTGACAACAGATTGTTGCCATTCAGTAAATCACTCACAAAAAAATCATCCCCTTACACGCCAACTCTTTTTGATAGAAAATTTGTACTTCAATACATCATTACACCAAATAGATTCACTCATAAAACCCTCAGATTTTTGCACATAGCATTCTGCAAACTTTGCCCACGCTTGCAACACATGTGCCCAAAATTTATTTTTGATGTTATCCGCTAGTCTTTTTAACATCGATGCACCATACCACGACAAATTATCGACATGTTGTTGCAAGCTATATCGGATGCCTGTTACCCAATTTGCTTCAGTGGAAAGGTTACATTGCAGTCGTTTTATCCAGGAACATTTTAGTGATGCCACGAAAATGTCGATATCAATCATCTTTATTCCATCATTCTGATACGGCTGGCATATTTTTGTTCGCCTGATCTTGTCTTGTTTGCCATTCCACAAAAACTTGAACAAAATGCTCTTAATTTTCGCCATAGTCTCAGGACGGGGAGTGGGTAGTGAGCTGAATAGCTGAACAAATTGTGATATTGCGAGGGCCTTGATTATAGTCACTTTGCCTAACATAGAAAGCTTTCGCATTCGCCAGAAATCCAATAATGTTTGTAAACTTTTGATCTTGTTTGGGAAGTTCAAATCCTCCATGTTTTCTGGATCAGCACTAAACACGACACCAAGAACCTTGAGTTCCTTTACCCATACTAATGGGAGATCCGCGCATACCGGTGTCTTTTGTGGTCCAAGCCACATGCATTTACATTTACTGATGTTTGGTTTGAGACCTGATAACTTACTGTACTCCCCTAGCTGCTGCATAATTGTGCGAATATCTGGTTTTCGTCCTTCTAGAAATACGATGGTGTCATTCGCGTACTGGGAAATTTTTGACTTGCTCTCGTTCGTTAATCTAATGCCTCTAAATGCCGTCTTTCTGAGGAAGTTTGCGAGAATTTCAACGGCTAGAATGAATATTAGGCCAGATGCCGGGTCGCCCTGGCGGAAGCCCCTACTGTGTATTATTTTTTCTCCGAGGTGCCCATTGAGCATGATTCTGGAAAAATTGCCATTATTTGTATACAACAGGTTAAACAACTCCATAAACTTTCCTCCGAATCCCACGGACTCAAAAACGCACTTAGTGTATTCCCAGTTCAGGGAATTAAAGGCGTCTTCAAAATCGATTGATAAGATGGCCCCATCCAGCTTTCGGGCATTAAAGTGATCAATAATGTCGTAAAGCAGTCTAGTATTTTCCCCGATATATCTACCCTTCAAGTAAGCAGTTTGATCGGGACTAATAAGAGACGTTGCCACCAATTTTAGGCGTTCCGATAACACGCTTGATAACATTTTGTACTGAACGTTGAGCAAACTGATCGGACGCCATCCTTTAACGCGATCGCTCTGTCCGTTTGTCTTTGGGATGAGCGTAATTATTGCTTCTCGCTGTGTCACCGACAGAGAGTGCGTACTTAATGCATGTTTAAACGATCGCCACAAAAATCCATTTAGGTCAGGGAAGAAAAACTTAAAGAAACCCGCAGAGAAGCCAGTTGATCCCGGAGAGCGATCATTTGCCATCCTGTACAACGCTTTCGAAAGTTCCTCCTCTTTAATTGGTTCATCGAGCAGCGCACTTTGGTGTGGTGTAAGTCTACGTTCAACATTACGCGCGACAAAATCTGTAATGTCCACTCTTAATCGCCCCTCATTGCTCTCAATCATGGCTCTTTGGAAGTGTTTCGTCAGGTAATTGAGGACATTTTTCTCGCCTGAAATTAGACAATCATTTTCTCTCAAGAACGGCATTGCCTTTTTTACCCAATTTTGTTTTTCTAGATTTAAGAAATATTTCGATGACCTTTCACCCTTTTCGTGCCAATTACACCTGGACCTAGTGATCATGCCATCAGTTTTAATGTTTCTAATTTTCTCTAATTCCTCCTTCGCCCTTTTTAACTCCTGTTTGTCCGTGTCAGGTGCTGTGTGCAACCTACTTTCAATATCTCGGATTTTGCTAAACAGCTCTTTCTCCGATATTCTCCTTGCTTTTTCTTTCGCCTTGGAGTAATATACTGTTTCGCTTCTGATATTAACTAGGAGTATATCTAAAAATAGTGTATCATTAATAGTGAACTCCACGCTTTCCTGATGGTCTCGGACAAATATTTCGTCATACACTGTCGCGTCATACGCGTATTGTCGAACGGTTTGTGCAATGACTGACTTTATTCGGGCTATGTAGTCCGTTTCCTTCAAAAGGGACAGGTTGAATTTCCAGAGTCCATTACCTCTCTTTTCTTGAAGACTATCACACTCAATAGATATGATGGCGTGATCTGACCGGAATGTGTTCTCGATTTGGCAGCGTCTGATCAGTGGGATCATGGACCGACTGATGATAAACATGTCCAATCTGGCCATTTTATCTAGCCGTCCGTTAAACCAAGTGTATTGTTTCTTCTCCGGGTTTTGTTCGCGCCACACATCAATCAAGTCATGCTCCGACATAATTTGACGGATTTGTCTGTCTTGTCTGGCATTTTGGTTGTGCTCTCTACGATAATTATGGGTATCTTTGGCTTGATCCATTACTAAATTGAAATCACCGCATACGATAACCGAGTCTCCGCTTGCCTGTCGGTCTCTAACTAACGTTTTAAGCGCTTCGTAAAAATCAGGATCATCACTATTAGGTCCATAAATGTTAATCACCGTCAACGAGTATTTTTCAAGTTTAAA
The DNA here is from genome assembly GCA_036785665.1 of Chirona hameri. Taxonomy (NCBI): domain Eukaryota; kingdom Metazoa; phylum Arthropoda; class Thecostraca; order Balanomorpha; family Balanidae; genus Chirona; species Chirona hameri. Next base: position 33,924 of record JAXIVJ010002970.1, read on the forward strand.
ATTGACCGCTAATAGGTTTCCAAGATCATCTGCTTTCACAAGCTCGATGTCAGCATTAACCTGATCTTTAACGAGTATACACACACCTCTTGCGTTGTTGGAGAAAGAAGAAAAAAAGGCTCGTCCTCTCCAAAGCGTTTTCATGAACGTTCCTTTTTTACTGGTCAGATGGGTGTCCTGCAAACAAATGACATTGGAGGCTGACCGTTTAAAGTAATTCACAACGTCTCTCCGTTTCCTTGCGTCCCCTAAGCCCCTACAGTTCATGCAGGCGATTGAAATACTGCTATTATCAATCTCCCTATTCATCATTTCTTACCAGACAACAGGTGAGGCTCCTCGAAAACGTTAACATTTTGTGGGATGGTCTGCTTGTGTTGAACATTAACTGCAATACGCATGCCTCGTCTGCGCAATGAGAGTATAGCGTGAGTGTGAGTACGTTGCTGGACGAGTTTGTCTATGTCTGTGTATCGTGTGTGAGCCCCTGTGCACCGCGCAGAATCATATGCATGCGACTGTCTGTCTATGGTCACATCATACCTATCAATGTGACTGGTGGTTGTACGCTCATCTCTTGGTTTTGACAGATTATTATTATTATTATTGGTAACCAGGTAATGCATACAATACTACAATAACTAAACGAAACAAGAAATAAACACCGAACAAAACAAGGAATACAACTCAAGCACGGATCCCTTGGCCGAAGCTCAGTGTGTTAGCAGGATATTTAAGCAGTGACTCACAGAGGCGGAACTTTTTGTTTTTCGTTGGCGTTGTAATTGGGTCGGCGACGGGGGGGAGGGTAGTAAAAGCGACTAATGATAAAAACGAAGTATGTGCAAAATTGAAGTTTAACACCTTAGAATGAACATAGGTCGTATCACCTCATTACTGACGTATTTTAGCAACAGCGAGGTGTGCAATCTTAAACAAATTGAAAGTATCATATTGGGTCAAAGTAGGCAAAGACTACCTCATGGTAGCTCACACAACAATAATCAGCCAATATCAATATTAAGGTTGTACATAAATGGTGTGATTCAGCAACTAGCCATTTCTTGCAAGAAAGGCACCTCCTCCTGGTGATGGTCCAGGTCCGGTCCTTTTATATATTACAGTGAGATATAAAAATACTTATAACATATTCGATATTTCCCACAACTCACAAGGCCATGGGTGGATAATTGTTTTCAAAGTTGCCCCGGCCGAGGACAGGGGCGCAACCAAGGGGCCCTAGGGGGCACGTGGCACGTGGCGGTCCGTGAAGTTAGTGACGGAATCGGATTCGAATTCAGCGTCGAGTAGCGATTTGCTTCAAAATGTGGGAACAGTTTAATTGAGGCACGCTGATCACGCAAATGACATTCATTTTGACATTCAAGGTCATCTTCAAAATCATCTTCAAGGTCAAAGGACGGGGTGGCTCAAAACGACCCGAAGTTATTGTCCGATCGCAAAACAAAATAATGGTATCATTCTATTCCTCGAGCCAATATCTAGGCGCAGCTTTCGAAACCTCACTGGAGGCAAATGACCTTGACCCTCATTTTAAAGGTCAAAGGACAAATAACCCGAAGTTATTGTCCGATCGCCAAAATAATGGTCTCATTCGATTCCTCGGGTTAATATCTAGCCACAGCCTTAGCAAACTCACTCGTGGCAAATGACATTGACCCTCATTTTCAAGGCCATATGACGGGGCGGCTCAAAACGACCCGAAGTTAGAAGCCGATTGCCAAAATAATGGTCTCATTAGATTCCTCGGGTCAGTATCTGCCGTAACTTTTGCAACCTCACTCGTGGAAAATGACCTTGACCCTCAATTTCAAGGTCAAAGGACTCAAAACGACCCGAAGTTATCATCCAATCGCCATTGATCTTGAAATTGAGGGCCAATGTCATTTGCTACGAGTGAGGTTGCGAAGGCTGCGGCTATATACTGACCCGAGTAATCGAATGAGACCATTATTTTGGCGATCGGACAATAACTTCGGCTAAGATTACCGTGAATGTCAAAATGAATGCCATTTCGTGATCAGCGTGCCCCAATTGACCTGTCACCACATTGTGAAGCGAATCGCTACTCGACGCTGAATTCGAATCCGAATCCGTCGCTAACTTCATGGACATGCGGGGGGAATCACGATTGAGGGCGCCTCTCCTGGGCGTCTGGACACCGAAGGTGCCACTCTCGAGTGCAGGTGGCGCCCCTTGAGTCGTGAGTGCCGGCGGCACCCCTTTAGATCGGACAATATGCCTCTTTTAGATCGGAGATAGCGACCCCAACTGTGCCTCCCCAGAAAATATAAGTTTTCTGACCTGCCCGAGGTGTTCACTAAGACAAAGTTGGCAAGGCTCAGCCTCCTTTGACTACCCCCCCCCCCCCCCATTTCGAAAGCGCACCGAAAGCGCAATTTTACCCATATTTTTCACAGATAGTCGTACCAAGTATGCATTTTTATGCTGGGATTATATTTGCGTTTCTTTATTCTTTTTAAATAATAACTAAGGTCTTGCAAAAAAAGGTCTCTCAAAAATGGCTGCCCCGGCCCCGCCGAGGCAACTTTGAGGTTGCCCCGGCCGCAGCCGGGGCTGCCCTATAGGATTCTCCACCCATGCACAAGACAAACAAATTAGGCGAGAACCAAACAGCATTATTTTAGTAAGGCAATACACATATACCCGAGTAGCGTAATTGTGTGGACATGAGAGTTCTTCCGCACAACATGGACACGCATAAACGAGTATCCACCATCGGCACCAAGAACTTTAGGAAAGTGACGACTAGTGTAAACGATCATGACGTGATGACAATTCGAATGATCCTCAGCTAAGAAGGATATCTCTAAAGACATAAGAGTAAGTATTAAGTAATTTCATGGACCCAAGTTGAGAACTCTCCGTAATTGTGAGACAAGTGGGCGGAGCCATGGTAAAAGTGGGCGGAGCCAAACAATGTCCATGAAATCGTGTGGAATGACACAATTCTGTCATTCGCGGGTTGCGTGGACATTACAACCACGAACGTGATCATTTGCCCTATGCACCAATTTGTATTAATATTTGATAGCTTATCGTTGAAATCATCGGCCTTTGGGGGGGGGGGGGGGGGGTGAGCAGCGCCAACCACTAAATCCGCACCCGATCAGCCAATCAGTATTAATTACGCAAGTCTAGTGCTACGAAGTGAAAATAAGATGGTAAGGTAAGGGGAGTTTGTGGTAGGGGGGGGCGTCCCCCTGGCTAACTTCCACACTAACGTTCCGATGGAGACGCGTAAGGCGGTGTTCGAAAGGTCTCAACGAGATGAATCTACGGAATGCTTGAACTTTTGTCTTCAAGGTCACAGGTCAGGTCAAGGTCAGGTCAAAGGTCAAAATCGAGCGTTTTCGCATGTTATGCTCTCGAGACCACACAATGGACAGCTCTGGGCCCAAACTCAGCCAAAATACTCCCAAGTGTGGCATGATAGTACTATGTGAGTACACGTTTGATACTAAACAAGGATCAAGGTCAAGGTCATGTAACAGAGGTCAACCATGACAACATGAGATAGTCATGCAGGACATGTTTTAAGGCTACTTTTGAATCTAAATGCTATGTACATGCTTAATTCCATGTATTTGAGCTATTTTAGGGACACATTGAAGGTTTCAGGTCAAGATCAGGCCAGGGAAGGTAACCAAAATCGAAACATAGTCTTGCGACACATGTTTATGGTGTGGTGTTACCTCATAATCACAGTGAAGTGTTTATTTCCATGTATTTTTTCCTTTGAGGTCAACATCAGGTCAAGGTCAGATGGTCACCAAAAGTCGCACAGTGATTGTGACCTTTGATGGGCCATAGCTTCCACGAATATAAATATATCGACTCAATATGGTACTAGTGGTCCAATCGGTACAATCATTTTCGGAATTCCGAATTTGTTCGAAGACCGATTCGGTTTTCGGACGGACATAAGCATATTTCTTTGGACATTTTCGGACATCCAATGCCCAAGGATGGCTTGTCCCGAAAATCACTTGTTACTTTTTTATTAAAAAAAGAAAGTGTGCCACAAGTAATTCATTTCCATATCAAACACTTTTTCTGCTTTCGGACAAATTTCGGACAAACAATGATTTTCGGACAGTTTCGGACGGAAAGCAGACAATGGACATCGGTCGGACATTGGACAAATATTTTCTGAAACTGGCACCACTAGTATATACATCGCATGTGTCTCTCTCGCCTATTTTCTGATTTAATGTTAAAAATGTCGATTTTGTAGAACATTTCCCAAAAACATTTTTGTTTTTAATTTCGGGGTCGAAAAATACAAAAAACAATGCAAATCCGAAATAGCCATCTTGTAGAGCTAGGGTCATACAACATGGGCGTCATATAGTCAGAGTAGCTGTGGCGCCCTAAGGCCCAAGTCACAACCATTGTAGAGCTCGTCATTCCGCGTCTTTTGACACTTTTTATTTGCATTTTGCTTCAAAACAGGAATTGTACTTTTTCGAATATTTCACAGTTTTCGGCCGAAACTCGTGTGTAGTTTCGTCACTAATACCTCATTTTCTCAAACAGTTCTGAGTCGATTTGCTTTTTTTCTCATACATATGTAACATTTATGTGGGATGAGGTATGCAAAGTTTCATGTCGATATCTTCTTTGTTTTTAAGTTATTAAGAAAGTTCGCCTGGGGGAACTCTCCCCCCCCCCCCAGCCAATGGCGGGTTGAATTATAAATTTCGGTGTAATTTTAATTTCAGAAGAAAATCGCCTTAACCCTCGCCCGGGTAGGGGAGGGGTAGATACCCCCTTCCCTAGTTTTTTGTTTGTTTCAGGAATAACTCGCGTATTTTTTAACCGATTGCGATGAAACTTTCAGTATCGTACTTTTGAACAATTTGACACATACTCTAAAATTTGTGAACTTATAACTCAAATGACCCGTGATCTATGACCTGTTTCTGAAGGTCATGTCAGGCGCAACTGACGTCCCGTAGTATCGATGCTTGTAACTTATGCAGTTTCCGAGTGTTTGTTGTTCAGGAGCATATCCACATGTGTTTCCAGGTGACAGTTGTGGTTTCCACTGAGATTGTGACCTCGATTGACCTTTTCAGAGGTCAACCGAGATCACTGACTTCCGATGACCTCAGATGACTGTTTTGGCTTCTGGCAGTTTCTAGGACATTTCGTGACACTGATTTAAAATATGGGATCCATTTTACAGAATTATATGTTCCACTTGGGTCATTTGCTTTCACAGGTCAACCGAGGTCACTGACCTCAGATGACCTGACATGACCTTTTTGATATTTGGCAGTTTCTAGGACATTTTGTGACGCTGATTTCAAATTTGGCACCACTCCCTTTACACACTCCCTTTAATGTCACTCGTATGTACTTTAAGTTTGCGGTCGTGCACATTACGGTGTTACACCGCGCGGTTTAAAACTTACAGGGTTTTGTTTTGTGCCTACAATTTTGCTGTCTCGATTTTATATCGATTACCTCAGCGGGTCAGGCCATCTTCCTGGTCTCGGTCATTTAACCCTCGCTCTACGGGAGTTTTTTTCACCTTCGCCCTACGGGGGGGGGGGGACTGACAGGGGCCCTGTTAACTTCCAAACCAAGCAACTTAGAGCAATGCGGTAAGAACCAGCATGTTGCCTGTCATGAGAGGAATCGAACAGTATGCAATTTTGAGGTTTCAGATGAACAGATGACCTTCCAGGTCAAGTGAATGACCTCGGATTAACCACGTCCAGAACAACGATTTTGCTCTTCAGAAAACCTCAAAATTAGAAATTGATAAATGTAAATAAAAAGGCATGTTCCTAGACCAGTTTTGGCTCAGAGATACAGAAAAGTTAATTATTTGTTCGTATCTTGTCAAAAAAGTCAAAAAAGTTTTATTTTAAATGACGTCATCAGTTTCTTACACTTAGGGAGCCATCACTCAGTCAGAAATGAGGATATTGCTTTGAAATTTGGTATGAGTATTGTCCATACTCAGTTCCCTCACATATATTCCGGTTTTTCTAAAATCTTTGAAAATTTTGATTTTGTGGGGATTTTTCCCAAAAAAATCACTTTTATTTTAGGGGTCAAAAACCCAAAATTTTGCAAATCTGAGACTGCCATTTGAAAGGGAATGAAATTTTGTATCTTTGGTGAATTGCGTTTGCAATTTGCTTTAAAACTATTTTCTACAATTTTTCAAATATTTCTATTTTTTACCAACATGACGTCATCAAAACGTCATTATTTCCCAAATTTCTCAACCAATTTCAAATAACAGCCTACAAATATCAACCATTTTTACAGCCTACGTATAATTGCTGTAAACTCAGCTACCGAAAATTTCAGCAAGATACAACGCATGTGTAAAAAGTTATTCAAGAAAAACCTCAGGGGGGGCTGTCAGCCCCCCCCCCCCCGTAGGACGAGGGTTAATCCACCGCAGTGCTGTAACGTACATTCAGCACATCAACGCTGTTCAATCAATGCAAAGCTCAACGCTGCCCCCCGAGGAAATAAATCAAATACAACAAAATGTATTGAAAATGTGAAAGGTTCCGACACAAACACATTTCCATTCTAAACGACCCAGGTACCACAAATACGTCACGCGCCGCCGCCGCCGCCACCGCCGCCGTCCCCGTTACTCCAGGTACTGGATGAGATCTGCAATGACACAATTACATATTTGTCAGCAAAACATCAAGTTAGGTAATCATCGTTGTAAATAGAACTAGGTTACATTTGTGTATTTCAAATCCTGCAAATTTCATAAGAATGGTAAATGTACTGTAAGACAGGGTGGTCGATACTGTTATATAAGGTAATTGATTGTTAAGGATCTCACGCGAGCGGATTGTTTCGAAAATATCGTTGGATCAGACTAATGGAAGCATGGATTAAATATTAACACGCGCAGTGGATAAGGGTGTGGGTGTGTGGGGGGGGTCAACCACCCCTCTTGAGAGTGGGGATCGTGGAGACCGTCCCCCCCCCCCCATCCTCCCGTCGGCGACGCCCCTGCATGCTACGGCTGAAATTGCCTTCGTTTTCCTTTCGGAGCAGCGGTGTGTCGAAGGGAAAACGAAGGAAATTTAATCCGTAACTGACTGAGCCATTTCCACGTCGCAGGGGTGTAGGGTCATATTCAGTTGGTGGGAATTCAATGTAAATGACTGATAGAAAATGAATTAAATAAAATGACTTATACTACCGACACAGAGGCCCAGCGGGGCGCGAGTTAAAGCTCCACGCACCTGTTAGTGCCCTGAGACGTTGTGGGTTCGGATATTCGTCTTCTCTAGAAGGCACGCCACCTGATGACGGGCGCCATGATGGGTCGCCCCCACTAGAGTTAGACGAAGCATAGCTGAAAAGATATAAAGCTCCCTTACGGTACTTACACCCTCGCCAGTGCAGTCTACGTACATACCGTGCAGGTCCTGGCGCGTTTCGCCCCTAATTGAGCTAGAGTTAAACAAGAAAACTGAGCGTGTTGCTTATTATTCGAGAAAATCGTCGATATCTGATTTTAATATTCTGGTCCATTTCATGACCTTTGAGGTAACCAAATGACCTTGATATCAGGTAAATTGTGTATGTACAAATTAAATGACTTATAATCAAATTAGAATGACGATTTATCCCCCGCCGATATCTGTGTTTGCAACTGAGTAACGTGTTGAAACAATTTTGTTAACCGACCTTGAGTTAAATGGGAATTCAATCAACATATGGTGATTATCGATCTGATAAACCACGGCTGAGAAGTCCTGTGGTTTTTTATGTAGCATGGCGGTGCGGGATAAAATAATTACACAACTCACGAGTATAAAAATGTTTTAATCGACACGCTTAACAGCATATCGATAAACTGATCGATCAATCGATTAACTGCATATTTATACTCGCTCGTGGTATATTATATATTAAACTTCAGCACATTCCTTCTTGTTATTAGAATGCATTTATAGCAATTGTAGGTCCCTAACTTCAGGCAAAAGGTCGTCTGAGGTCAATGACCTCGGTTAATATGTAAGAGACCATGACCTCATTATAACATATAGTTGGGCAAAATAATTGTGAAATTTGTCAATAGTGTCTCAAAATGCCCTTAAAGACACTGGAGGTCAGAAAAGGTCACCAGACCTCGGTTGGCATCTGTAACGTCACGATCTCATCGGCAACCTAAATATCACCAATTGACACCTGTTTATATGCTCCTGTCCAACACAACTGTTAAAGGGAATGTTTTACCTTTGTATTAGTTTTAAACTGAGATAGTCATTACCTTGAGCCGTTATTGAAAGGTATAAATTACTAAGGTAATTTTTCCCAAAACTTATCCATTTTTAAGCAATTTAATTTACCATTTGCAAAATGACTCTAGGCTGGTGCAGCCGCTGATTGGCTGACAGACACTTTTCAGCCAATCCCACTTTGTCAGCCAATCAGCGGCGGTATATAGCTCAATAATGACGTCATTCGCCCAAATCTAAAAACTTAATTTGTATAAAGTTAAGTGACTTTTCGAGGGAAAAAATATCACCATCGTTTTCAGCAGCACTTATTTCATATTTTCTACTACAACCAGCGTGTATTTTACAACTTTCAGAAAGGTGAAACATTCCTTTTAAGTGTTTAAGTTACAAGCGTCCATATGCTGGGGGACGCAAAATGCGCTTGACATGACCTTGAGAAGCAGGTGATAGGTCACGGGTGAGGCAAGGGCCAATGAGTACACTTCAAAACTTCAGAGTGGGTGGCAAATTGTTGAAAAGTATGGCACTGAAAGTTTCGTTGCAATGGGATGACAATATCTAGTTATTCGCAACAACAAAAAATAACTAGGGAGTTGCAATCTCCCCGCACTGGCGATGGATAACCAACATAGGCAACGAACTATACGGATACAAACTTGGTGGCGAATTTTCGAACTATTTTTCTCGTCGGCTCACAACCGAGTCAAAACGTGGACATTTGAGGCCGTTCGCGTCAAGTCCACGCAATTACGTTTGATGTTGCTGATGATGGGTGTCCACGATATTCAACCTGTGGCATGAAATAAAACCATGGACACGACATGTCCATGGTTTCGCCGATGTCCACGAATTTCCCGAAAGAACTGTTAATATGTCCATGGATTTACGATCTAACCAGCAGATGGAAGCGGAACGGAGAGAAAACGTCCAATTTATATTGTAGTGATTAACCCAATAGTGTCCAGGAAGCTTTGATAATAGCAACACCATTGTATTGCATTGAATCGTATTGCACTATATTGCATTGTATTGAAATTGGATGTATTGCATTTACAATGAAGGTATTCTCAAGTGCATAAAATATGCTGTAAAGAAATGCAAAAAAAAATCCAACACTATTTTAGGCACGACTAAGATTGTCATCTTCAAAATCGAGAATGGCAGCTCTTGAATATATAGTGCTGGTTTGAGGAGGCTACTTGATGTAAGCTACATATAGTTATTCATAATTCTGCCTATTGTATTTATTCATAATTCTGTATTGTTATTCATACTTATTGTTATTCTGCCTTGTTTTTCATACATTTTACCCCCCCCCCCCCACACACACACAAAAAAAACACCAAGAGCTTTCAGGTTACAGATGAAGGGTGATGAGGTTCGTCTGATGGGGGTGATCTGATACAATGAGGGGTGAGGAGGAGCAAGGGCGTAGGGAATATTTTGCCCAGGGGGGGGGGGGGCAAATGGGATCAGACCTCGTAGCCAAGGGGCCCACATCATTAAAACAGTACAGTACGTTATATGATGTAAAACAACGACAAATAAGTTTTCGACAACGAAAAACAAGTTTATTTTTTCATTTTTGGCAGTGAAAAACACAAAATATCGAAAATCCGAGATAGTCATTTTTTATATTTTGTCATTTCCTTTTGTTCACCATTTTGTATTTGCAATTTTGGTCAAAACTCGAATTTTTATGATTTTGCAAGCATGTATTGTTTTTCCACCAAAAATTACATGACATGACGTGATTAAAACGTCATTATCTCCCAAAGCAATCCACCATTCTCATTGAAATGTAGTGATAAGACGTAGAATCGATGCAGCATAAGGTACTGAAGGATTGACATTGATCTCTATCATTGTTTTCAAGTTATTGAGAAAATCCGGGAAGGGGGGGGGGGGGCAGATTTTACCACCTCCAGCGGGGCGCGGGTTACTGCAAATATTATCCTGAATCTTCTTCAATTCGAATTCAGGAAACAACACAGTACGTACATGCCGATTGTTCAAATGTACGATGATACAGTTTGCTTGGCAATTATCTTGAAAAAATACACCGCATTGTGATACGAGGAGTTTCTACAACACGATATCGTCATATATTAATAAGAGGCATAAAATGGCAATAATATATATATATATATATATATATATATATATATATATATATATATATATATATATATATATATATATATATATATATTCTTCTATGCCGCCACCCATTAACAGGTGATCAGGAGTGCCCCCGCCCTCGATCCCATCGACGCACATCACCTTACTTTAACACCAGAGAACAAAAGAGAAAATGTCGCGGCACTCCCAGCTAGGATATGGAAGAAGAAATACAAAATCAAATGAAGAGAGGAAGGCTAAGTGGTCAGTGGTAATGTGGTTAAAAATAAGAAGGCAGAAAGTAGTCGTTGCTGAAATCAACAAGTGACTGCCCCCCCCCCCCCCCCCCCCCAACTACGCCCCTGGGAATCATACATTCTGACATTCGCACATACGTAACCGAGTTAGTAAGGATTGTAAGTGTGTGCCCCACTGCCTGCTGCCCCCATCACGTTGCCATCAAGAAAGGTTTGCCAGACAGTGAGGCAGGATACAATTTCATTCATACAAAGGTTGGGGAAGGCAGATCCTGGTCTAGGCAAGCAGAAGGTCTATGCTGGAACCCGGTGAGCCCCCCAGCTAAGCAAAGCTTCTTGCTGTTCGATCTCACCCAGGTTCCAGCGTCGGTTAGTCGGGGTGGCTTTCGCGCATGATATAATTAATTGATCTATAAGTTGAAACATGATCTAATTAATTCATATTTCAAGAAAGCAGAAAAGAAATAGAGGTACTATATTGCTCAACACCAATATAAATCTCTATCTCTGATTTACTATGTTTTATTTCAAATTATGCACGTTTATGCATGCTTATGTTGTTCGTTTATATACTGTTACTTAGTTCTGCAAATTTGTATTATTGTTTATTTATAATGTTACATACATTACAAACTGCATAACTTCATTCTTTTGCGGTTGCATCTAAGAAACAAATGATGAATATTGGAGTCCCACAGGGTTCAATTTTAGGTCTTCTTTTACTTATTCTCTATATTAAGACATGAGCAATACAACAGAAATTGGTACATCTTACTTATTTGCTGATGATATACGGCAATTTATATTCAAGCTAGAAATGTTGAAGAGCTGCAAATAAAGATCAAATAATTAATTCCAAAAATAACGAGTTGTTCCATGTAAATATATTATCACTAATGCATCAAAGACAAATTACCAAATCTATTCAACATCAGTGACGTGACAAGATCTTGACATAGTATTAAATGATACAACAATCACGAGAAACCCATGCATTAAATACTTAGGAGTTCTTTTGATGAAAATCGTAAATGGAATAGTCATATATATATAGTGCAATATGTGTGATAAGCCGTAATATATAGGAGTTATCGGAATATCCAAGCTTTATTTATCCTCATATCAACTTCTATTGCAGTGCAATGCATTAATTCCGCCCCATCTAAATTATTGTGCAGTGATCTGGATTCTGGGGTGGGAATTATGACACTAACATTAACAAGCCTTCGATAGTGCGGAAACGAGCGATTTGTCCGCCCCTGTAGCTCAGTGGGAGAGCCTTCCGACCTTTCCTGGTAGTGGTAGCCCGAGTTCGAGTCAAGGTCAAAGCCTACATTACCAAAGCCTTGTACTCCTCTCAGACATTTCCTCTAGCATACACTGAAAAACAATGAGAACTTGCACTGGTCTCCCTTCGAGAGCCTCACCGGCGCTCGACCGGTAGACCACCTCTACCACCACAGGACCCTCTAACGGCCAGCAGAGAGTCCTCTACAGATCGGCAGGGTCCTCTAAAGGCCGGAAGAGGGCCCTCTACAATCACTCTACAGATTGGCTGGGACACTCCGCAGATCGACAGGGCCCCTACAGACTGAGAGAGGACCGTCTACAGGTCGGCAGGATCCTCTAAATGCCGATAGAGGCTGTCTGCAGATTGACAAGGCGATCTCCAGATCGGCAGGGCCCTCTAAAGGCTGGCAGGGCCCTCTAAAGTCCGGCAGAAGGCCCTTATAGATTGGCTGGGGCACTCTGCAGAATGTTAGGGCCCCTAAAGGCTGGGAAAGGGCCCTCTACAGGTCTGCATGACCCTCTAAATGCCGACAGGGGGCCCTCTGCAGATTGGCAGGCCCTCTACATGCTAGAAAGGCCCTCTAAAGGCGGGTAGAGGGCCCCCTATAGATCGGCAGGGCCCTCTAAAGGCCAGCAGAGGGCCTCTACAGATTGGTTGGGACACTGCAGATCGACAGGGCTTCTAAAGGCTGGAAGAGGGCCCTCTACAGGTCGGCAGGGCCCTCTAAATGCCGACAGAGGCACTCTACAGATTGGCAGGGCGATCTACAGATCGGCAGGGCCCTATAAAGGCCGGCAGAGGGCCCTCTACAACCGGAGGGGGCCATCTAAATGCCGACAGGGGGCCTTCTGCAGATCGGCAGGCCTTTTAAAATATGGTAGAGGGCCCTATCAACACTGGCTGGGGTCCCTTTCTACGTATTTACATATACATGCTTTTAACCCGCGCGGCGCTGGGGGGGGGGGTAAATTTTACCCCCCCCCCCCCTCCCGGATTTTCTCAATAACTTGAAAACTATGAAAGATATCACAGTGAAACTTATGGTACCTTTGCATCAATTCTAAGTCTTCTGCCAATTTTTTTTTTTAAATTCGTGAAAATTTTGAGGAGATAATGACGTTTTAGTGACGTCATGTCATGTCATTTTTGGTGAAAAAACGTTAAATGTTTGAAAAAATCGTAGAGCATAGCATCTTATTGCAACTCGCAAATAAAAGACGTCAAAAGACAGAGAATAACATTGTCTTTAAAATGGCTATCTCGGAGTTTCAACATTTTGGATTTTTAACCCCCAAAAATGCAAAAAAACTGATTTTTTGGAAGAATTTCCACAAAAGTTTTTTTAAAAACGATTTTTAAAAAAACCGGAAGAAGTAATAGAGAACCGAGTATGAACGATGCTGAAACCAAATTTCAAAGCAATATCTTTATTTTTGACTGACTTATAGCTCTCGAAGTATAAGTAACTCAGGACGTCATTCTTTTTATTTGCGTTTTTTGGCTTTTACTGACCAGATACAGACAAATACATGCCACCACTGTATTTCTAAGACAACACTAGTCTAGAAACATGCAATGTTTATCTAGATTAATTAATTTAAAATATTGTCCTTATTATGACCTGACCTTGACCTGAGGACTATTAAATGGGGTCAGGCTGTAAAAATGGCTGCTTCTATCGAATTATACGTGTAAAATAACCCATACAACATGTGTCGCATGGCTTTCGTAGACCAGTGACCTTTTGTGACCTGATCCTGACCTTGACCTTTGCTTACAATTTCACTTTTACTTATGCAGGAGATGCATTATACAGTTGGGAGCACTTTGTGAGATAATAGTTGCAATATAAGGCTTTGGATGAAAAGTATAGCCCAAAAACCCAAATACTTAAATTTTGGCACTTGACCTGACCGTGACCTGACATGTGACCTTATTTTAAGAATTTCGGGTACGCGTTAGATTCTGCTCACTGAGAGCTTTCGATCGCCGCCTTACGCGTCTCGCTGCGGTTATTGGTTCGGAAGATACGAGGGGGGGGGGTAAAATTTCCCCCCAGCACCGGGCGTTCGGATGGAGACCCCAGCGCCGCGCGGGTTAACAGACAGGCAAGTGCTGTTATTTATTCGTGTTACGATTTTTTCATCGGTTCGTGGGCGTTATTTTATGCGACGTAAGGCGTTTTGCGGGCGCCTGACACCATCAAAATCACTGGGGCCTTCGGCCCCAGGGGCCCTCGCTCGGTCACCAGAGGGGCCCCTGGCCTCCAGGGGAGGGGGGGGGGGGTCATGGCCCCTTGTCCCCCCTTTCCTACGCCCGTGCCTATTATAACATGCAAATCCACATTAAAAATGCTGCAAAGGCTTAACCCTCGCCCTACGGGAGCTTTTTTCACCTTCGCCCTACGGGGGGGGGCCTTGCAGCCCCCTGTTAACTTTCAAACCAAGCAACTTAGAGCAATGCGGTACGAACCAGCATATTTCCTGTCATGAGAGGAATCTAACTGTATGTGATTTTTTGGTTTCAGGTCAACGGGTGACCTTCCAGGTCAAGTGAATGACCTCGGATTTACCAAGTCCGGAACAGCGATTTTGCTCTTCAGAAAACCTCAAAATTAGAAAATGATAAATGTAAATAAAAAGGCACGTTCCTAGACCAGTATTGGCTCAGAAATACAGAAAAGGTAATTATTTGTTCGGATCTTGTCAAAAATTAAAAAAAGTTATTTAAAAAAATGACGTCATCAGTTTCTTACACTTAGGGAGCCATTACTCAGTCAAAAACGAAGATATTGCTTTCAAATTTGGTATGGGTATTGCCCATACTCAGTTCTCCAACACATATTCCAGTTTTTCCAACATCTTGGAAAATTGTGATTTTGTGAGGATTTTCCCCCCAATTTTTTATTTTTATTTTAGGGATCAAAAATCCAAAATTTTGAAAATCCCAGATTGTCATTTTAAAGAGAATGCCATTTTATATCTTTGGTAAATTGTGTTTGTAATTTTCTTTAAAATCCTGTTTTCTACGATTTGTCAAGTATTTTTTGTTTTTTTACCAACATGACGTCATCAAAACATGATTATTTACCCAAATTCTGAACTAATTTCAAATTAATTTTCACAGAATACGTATAATTGTTGTAAACTCAACTCCCTAAACTTTCAGCAAGATGCGCCTCATGTGTAAAAGTTATTCAAGAAAAACCTCAGGGTCAGGCCCCCCCCCCCCGTAGGGCGAGGGTTAAATACACGCATAACAAATTGGTGTAAATTTTTTCGTCATTTCAGCCGACCCCCCCACTCAAAAATTATCGGCGACGCCCCTGGGTACAGCTGACAATTGACATAGTTTTGCTCAGTATAAGGCAATGTCTGAACAACACAAACTGCAAGCTGACATCTTTCCTTTTTCGATATACCAAAAGGTTGAAAACCTAAAAAAACAACATTATAAATCGTGTGGTTGCAAAATAAAGAGGCCCAAATCCGGGAACAAATTCGAAATTGGGGGTAGGTAAGGTCCGCTAAAAAACGCCCCCCCCCCCCAACAAAAAAAAACGGCCGGCTAGATCCGCCCTTGTAATAACGTAATGTAATGTAAAATATTTCAGTCCTGCAACACTGGCGAGCTGCGGCGCTCAGGTGTGCCGCCTAGATACAAACACATTTAAGTCAGGATATTAGAAGTTTGATTTGAAGACCGCATAACAGACTAAAAACATGTCTGATAAAATAAATAGTTCAGTAACTACTAACTCACCTTCCTTTTGTCTGCCATCTCCAGCTCCTTCAGGCTTCGGCGTCTTGCACCACAATCTGCGCAGCCACTCTCACACACAACCCAAACAAAGCCGTGACCGCGTCCACGCGCGCGAGCCGTTAGCCAGCTGGCGCAGCCGTCAGCTAATAAGTTATTAGAAATTGGCCAACATCCATGGACAAAGGTATTAAGTTTTCCTGACTTCCATGGACACGGGTGCATCAGCCAATCAGAGTCGTTTTTACATCCAGCATGACCAATACCAAACGAGGTATTAATGAAGGCTAAGGATTCAAACCTGGTGGTGAATTTTCGAACTATTTCTCTGGTCGGTTCACAAACGAGTTAAAACGTGGACATTTGAGGCCGTTCGCGTCAAGTCCACGCAATTACGTTTGATGTTGCTGATGCTGGGTGTCCACGATATTCAACCTGTGGCATGAAATAAAACCATGGACACGAAATGTCCATGGTTTCGCTGATGTCCATGAATTTCCCGAAAGAGCTCTTAATATGTCCATGGATTTACGATTGAACAGTGCATTAATCCCATCACCGAATAACTAACTTTATCACCGTAAATGACTTAAAATCACCAAAACGTCACAACATATTGAGGATTTCGGGCTTCGGCCGATGGACTTCTTTAAAAATATGTAAACTGGCTCCAAGGGTTAGGTTAGGTGAGGTGAGGTGAGGTGAGGTTAGGTTAGGTTGGGATAAAAGCTTGAGAAATAAATGGTGATGCTTTAACATGGAAGTCAATGAGAAAGTGGTCATTTCGGTGATGGATTAATCCTCTCCCTACGGGAGCTTTGTTCACTTTCGCCCTACGGGGGGGGGGGGTCTGACAGGCCCCCCTGTTAACTTCCAAACCAAGTAACTTTGAGCAATGCGGTAAGAACCAGCATGTTGCCTGTCATGAGAGGAATCTAACAGTATGCAAATTTTAGGTTTTAGGTCAACGGGTGACCTTCCAGGTCAAGTGAATGACCTCGGACTTACCACGTCCGGAACAGAGATTTTGCCATGCAGAAAACCTCAAAATTAGAAATTGATAAATGTAAATAAAAAGGCATGTTCCTAGACCAGTTTTGGCTCAGAAAAAAAGGTAATTAATTGTTCGTATCTTGTAAAAAAAAACTTTAAAAAAATATTAAAAAAAATGACGTCATCAGTTTCTTACACTTAGAGAGCTATCACTCAGTCAAAAATGAAGATATTGCTTTGAAATTTGGTATGGGTATTGTCCATACATAGTACTCTCACATGAATTCCGGTTTTTCTAATATCTTTGAAAATTTTGATTTTGTGGGGATTTTATAAAAAAAAAACTATTAGGGGTCAAAACCCCAAAATTGTGAAAATCCGAGATCGCCATTTTAAAGAGAATGCTATTTTGTATCTTTGGTGAATTGCGTTTGCAATTTGTTTCAAAACTCTGTTTTCTACAATTTTGCCAATATTTATCATTTTTTACCAACATGACGTCATCAAAACATGATTATCTCCAAAACTACTCAACCAATTTCAATTAAAGTTTTACAGCCTACGTATAATTGTTGTAAAACTCAACTACCAAAAATTTCAGCAAGATGTATTGCATGTGTAAAAAGTTATTCAAGAAAACCCTCAGAGTTCTGTTAGCCCCCCCCCCCCCCCGTAGGGCGAGGGTTAATACCCTGCCTTTTAGGAATAATAAAAGACGTACGTAAAATTAGCAGCTGATTGATATTGCCCAATCTATAATTTTGAGGCCCGTCGCCTCAAAATTGCCTGAAACTTGACAGGTAGGTCCTCCTTGCCACGCTAAACACGAAAAACGTAAAATTATCCTGGAATACGGGCTACTTTTAAAGTTATAACGTTTTAAGTTTTGAATGTCTGTCAGTTGAATATCTGGCTAACTTGACGCGGAAAGCTTCCAATTCCTGCGCAGTCGTTTCAAAATAAAGGAAGACATTCAAAACTTAAACAAATCTATAACTCTGAAAGTACCCCGTGTGCCAGGCTAATCTTACGTTGTTCGTGTTCAGCGTGGCAAGGAGGGCCTACCTGCCAAGTTTCAGGCGATTCTGAGGCGACGGGACTCAAAACTGTAGATCTCTAAAACGGTATAACTCTGAAAGTAGCCCGCGTTCTAGACTAATTTTAGGTTTTTCGTGTTCAGCGTGGCAAGGAGGACGTACCTGCCAAGTTTCAGGAAATTCTGAGGCTACGTGCCTCAAATTTTAGATTGCCCAATAGATTGATACTACTGAGCAATATCAACCTACTGCTAATTTGACGTAGCTGAATAAAAGAGACAAATATGACGCAGCTATGTCAAATATGTACATTTATTTTGCCCTTGTATATTGCTTTCAATATTTATGCTGTTTTCACATGCGTTTTTGTTTGATTGATGTTGGATTAGGCTATTCTCTTTTAAAATGACTTTTACTGATGTGGCCCTCTACTTTTCAACACCATGACCAGGTATATCTTGTGAAAATAATGTTTGTCTGGCTAAAAATTGAAGGTTGTGGTAAATTAATCCTAAATTTAAACTCATATGATTTGGGTCTATGATTATTTGTGGTATTTTTCCAGCTCAGGATGATTGGTATGCCTTCACGTCTTTCACACACCAAAATATGTATAACATTGTTCAAGTTCTTCATTAAGTGTCAATTTCACCAGCATATTTTAGCTCAAAATGTAATATAACTTTTGCCAACCGCGTAAGGGTGCACTCTAATGTTAAATGTGTGACCTATCCAGAACTAAGCCCAATGTAAAATATGCTACACTCAATCTTGTTTTGCTCATGTTTTTATGTTAACACCTATAGATTGCCATTTTGTGGGTGTCTGAAATTGACAAAAATGTTACCCGTTTGTCAGTAGGTAGTGTTGTTCTATAGTGTTTATGACCCAACTGAATATGACCCTACACCCCTGGGTACCTACATAGTCTTTCTCAGTAATTTTGGGATAACATGTTGTACTACCTATTGTTGGATTTTAAATGTTATTTTATGACAAACTTTACTAACATTTTAAAGTTTGTCCTTTTCTGTGTTCATATATTTATTAATTGTTTTGTTATGATTGTTATTGAAAATTCCTTTGGTGAAAAATCCTTTAGTTTTGCGTATCATTTACTGTATTTATTTACTTGGGTAGGCATTCACTGGCAATGTTGGGGTTGTAATATTAATGATTGGGGTTGTAGTTTTTGAGGATGCAGTTGTAGCTACAACCCCAAAAGTATATAAAGTTCCGCATGTGGTGACGCACCCTTATCACCTTGTACCTAACCCGAATAACACATAATCATCGTGTTGCAACTACATACACGGGCTTTCAACCAAAACAATAACCATCCATACGAACCAGATATCTCGAAAAACGGCTGTGCTGCTGGTTCACCCCCGTGACGCGCAGAGGGCCGCCCCACCCCAGCACCGCGCCGGGGCTAGACCGCCCGTGACGTCACGAACGGCCAGCCCCGGCACCGCAGAGGGGCGGGGCAAACTCCCAGCGCAAGTCAGACATCGGAGAAAACCAATCCGCATCTCTACTGCCGGAGTGCCGCGGAAAGACGTGAATAGAGAACAAAAACAATCCTTCTCAGCACGGTCTTAGATCAGCCGGTGTTTAGTGAGTTGCCACACTGAAGCCCAGCTGAGACAGCTTCTGGATCGACTTGACCCGCTGCCCGACTGCGAACTTCTCAGGTTTGAAATAGACCTGGCCACCGCGCGTGTACACCGTGTAGATTTTGTCCTTTTTCTTCGCGTCCAGCAAGGAACGGAAAATTTCCCCGCGCAGAGGGGTGAGGCTTTCATTGACGAATAAGTCCTTCCCTTTCAGTTCCAGCCTGCGCCACATGACCCCATCACGGATGCTACCAGGTCCGGATCTCACAAATCGTACTATCACCCGATTATACGGGCCTGGCAGCCGATGCGCACGATCTATGTCCTGTACCTCTACGTGTAGATCAGGGAAACAGTGGTTCAGGGTGCTCACCACCAGGTTGTTGATGTCCTCCCGTTCTTCTGTCCTGGAGCCGCCTCCGTCGCGCCGGTCAGAGCCCCCGCCCCGCCCGCCGCCCCGCTGGGGCGGGGGCGGCGCCGGCCCGGCCCTGCCCGGGCCCGAGGCAGCGGTCGGCTGGGACGCGTCCCTGGGAGGGCCTCCGCGCCGCGGGGCCAAAGCCGCGCCCGACAGAACCAGGCACGGGAGACGAGAGATCATCTCGGCGTCTTCCACCCGGCCCCGAAGCGCCTCCACCTCCTCCCTCGTCTCCTGCAGCTGCTTGGACATCTCGTCGATCTGGTCGTCCCTCATCTCCACATGCTGCTCCAGGTCACGGATTCGGGTCTCGAAGGTCTCTAGTTTGGCGCTCAAATTTTCTTTAAGCTCGTGGAGTTCTTTGGATAACAGAGTCGTCAGTCGAGTCTCTATGTCGTCCATGGCGTCACTGAGCTGCGCCCTGAACTCACCCGACATTCGAGTGGGAGGGGAAACCCTCTCACCGTGCCGGTCCGGTGCTCCGCGCTTTCTGGCCTGCGGCTGAGCGTCTCCGGACTCCGAGCGGTCCCTCTTCCCTTGGCCGTCCTCCGCTGTCTGACTTCCGGTATCGTAGTTGCGCACTAGGTCGCTCACGGAGGACTGTTTGCCGAGCGGGCGAGGAGCACTCGTCTCGGTCTCTGCACTGTCTCGGTCCCCCTGACGAGGCATACTCGCGTCACGCTGTCACAGTCACGCTGCGTCACAGTCACTTAATGTCACACACGGCCACAGGATCCGCGCCTGGGCCTATTCACATTTCTGCATGTTGCCGTACATGCTAAAAAGCCGAAACTGTTCCACACCAGCCAGCACCGGACACTTGGCTCACTGCCCAGGCAGCTCACTGCCCAGTCGGGGTCAGAGTTGTCTTGACCGGCGCGGAGCGCCGCGAGCGTGACCGGGCGCTCCGAAGGTCAGCGCGGAACTGACATTACAAAGTTGCCCGAGACTAGTGTGAGTGAGTGAGACTAGACTGTAGTGTGTTATTTAGAGATTGTTTTGGTCGATGTATATATGTATGTATTGACATTTAAAGCACTCTCCAACATAAAATGGCTATTCTGAGTGTCGAGTCGACAACGTTAAAAGGTGAGACATGTTAAAAAGGCACTCGTAAGCAGCATTCATACTGCAAAATATAAAAAGCATACATCCATACACAAAACACGCACACACACACACGTACGCACGCACATATTCATCCAGTCCCAGCTAAATGATTACACAGTGCAGGCCTAAAAGACGCGAGAGTCGAGTTCCGGAGTTCCAGAGGTAAAGAGTTGTAAAGTTGCGCGATACTGTATAGGAGGCGCCGCCTACCCGCCTCCGTCCTCACGCGCGGGAGAGTGTGAGGACTAGATCGGTGTCCTAACGAGTAGAACGGGAGCGAAGAGAAGAGTTGGCCTGAATATGAGAGGCAAGAGGTTGCGGTTCGCCAGTAACTCGTATTTTGTGAACCAAACTAATAGAGTGCTGTTGGTAGAGCTAACGGGCAGTAGGCCAGCCCAGTTCCTCACGCACGTCCGATATATGATCAAATTTGCGACGGCCGGAGACAACGCGCATCGCAAAGTTCAGGATTTTTTAAGGCGTTGTGTGTTTTTCTCCGACCCGTTGCGATAGACGGCCAGGCAATATCGAACGTGCGAGATGACCAAGGCATTGACCGAGGTGGGCAGAAGGTCAGGCGGAATCTGATGACGCACGTGGGACAGGCCGATGAGGATACCGTTGCATTTTTTGACGAGGGCAGAAACGTGAGAGTCCCAGGTGAGGTACTTGTCGAACACTACGCCAAGGCTCCTCACGGTGGGGTCCTCACGCACTGCATCCTCGCGGTACCGAACAGTAATGGGAGCCATGCCACGACAATTTTGACGGGAACCACAGACTATAAGTTCCGTTTTACTTGTGTTTACTTTCAGACCGTGGGAGTGGAACCAGACGTCCAAGGAGTCTAATGTCTGTTCCATTGTAGCAATGAGCTGCGGGAGGGAGTCTTTTTTTCCAGATATCAAAATTTGGGTATCATCAGCGTACTGCACCACGTGCCCGTCAGGGGAAAAGAGGGACAGGTCGTTAGCAAATATCTGGAAGAGGAGTGGGCCAAGAGAGGATCCTTGGAATACACAGATGGGATTGGGCTGGGGTCTGGAAAGGTGCCGGTTGTCACGCCCGTCAGCAGTACACACAGATTGGGTATGACCACGGAGGTAAGAAGAAAACCAGGTAGGATCGATAGAATAGGTTTGAAGTTTGGAAAAGAGCTTAGTGTGGTCAATCACATCAAAGCATTTGGGAAGATGAAGGAGGCAGAGGAGAGTAAGTTCCTGGCGGTCAGTGGCGGCAAGGATATGATCGGATACGGTAAGGAGCGCGGTTTCTGTGGAGAGACGGGAGCGGAAACCGTGCTGGGATGAGGACAAAAGGTTGTTGTCAGCCATGTACGAGTACAGCTGTCGCTGGACCACCTTCTCGACAAGCTTCGGAAAGGCAGGAACGATGGAAATAGGTCTGAAGTTTGAGGCGTCTGATGGGCTTCCGGATTTGTGGATAGGATGTACTATGGAATGTTTCCAGGTATCAGGAAACTCACAGGATGTGAGACAGGTATTGAGAATGTGTAGTATGACATGGCCAATAGTTTCGCAACAAAGCTTAATTACTTTAATGCAAATGCCGTCTGCCCCACAAGCTCCTGCA
The DNA here is from genome assembly GCA_036785665.1 of Chirona hameri. Taxonomy (NCBI): domain Eukaryota; kingdom Metazoa; phylum Arthropoda; class Thecostraca; order Balanomorpha; family Balanidae; genus Chirona; species Chirona hameri. Next base: position 56,401 of record JAXIVJ010002970.1, read on the forward strand.
TTTGTCATAGAAAAGAGGACAGGGCAGAGAGAATCAATAGTCATGGGTGTCAAAGAGAAAGCACAGGCACCAACCCTGGGTAGACATCACGGAAGTTCAAGGGGCACCCTCTGGCTCGAACCTCACCTGCGACTCGGGGGCCCACCCCCACGAAGTACTCGTTTAACTCGTCGGGGGTGGCCTCAGGCACAACTCTCTGTGTGGACCTCTTGCCCTCAACGATTTGTCTCATGTTCCTAAACATGGTGGCAGGACCCTGCTCTCTCACCCTACTGGCAATGTCCTGTATCATGTCCTGTCGGATAGCAGACTTCACTTTCTTATCCAGGGTGAGAAGAGCAGGAGTCCTGACACCTTGGGCAAGAAGTCCACGTCGCTGTGCCATCAGCCGCAAGGTGGCGTCTGAGGCAGGGGGGGCGAAGGATTGTGAATTTTGATGCGCTGCAGAGGAGCATGAGAGTCAAGAATAGGCAGCAATAATGCTAGAAAGGCAGACCACTGATCAGCTACCCCCGCACATGAGAACACAGGGCTCCAGTCGGTGTGGTACAGAGACAAATTAAAATCTAAAACATTCAACCTATTCAAACGTCTGGACATGATATATTATGGTTTAGCTCTGTGCTTAGGAATGTTGATGATAGCCTTGACTAAAAAATGATCACTGTATGCACATTCAAATACACTCAGATCAGTTACAAAGTCAACACGGTTTGAGACACACATCTAAAAGAGATCCAGATCCAGATCCAGATGTAGGCACTTGCACAAATTGATGTAATGATAAACTGTCTAAAAGCTATATAAGCTTAGTCCTAGCATGATCACTATCTGATGCTAAAAAGTTACAATTGGCATCACCTGCGATAACAAATAGGACAAGATGAGTGAAGAATGATACGCTGAATTGGCAATTCAAGGCAATCCAAATCGGCAGTCACCTGAGCTATGGAATGACCTGGACACCTATACAGTGCACACAGGTTAAAATGACGCCGGCGATGAGTGGTGATTGAGAGCCACAGAGTTTCAAGTTTACAGCGGTTTGAGCTACACACCGACTGGAGCCTCTTAACACTTAATCCTGATCTAGCAATAACTGCAACACCCCCAAAACCCTTGCCATCTGGACGGTCAGCGCGAGTAAGAGAATATCCAGGGAAGTTAACAAATCTTGAGAGCGTTCCTGGTTTGAGCCAAGTTTCAGATAGAACACATATATCACAGTCATAATAGGACAGATCGTGACGAAGGGACAATATTTTCGGCTTCAATGGTCTAACATTCAGCGAGATAGCACACACGCCCCCATTCCCAACCATGGGCGTCGCCACCACTAGGGACACTAGGGACATTGTCCCTAGTAATTTTCAAATCCTCAAAATCTACTAAGGACTGTCCCTAGTGAAATTCGAAACTGCCTTTGCTGGGGTTATGCTGGGGACACGGGACATGTCCCTAGTAACTTTCAGATAGATAATCTCAACATCATCAAAAGTTGAAGTACACATGTACCTGAATTTTTCCAAGTAACGTTGAGACCGAGGCGAGTGGCGACGCCCTTGAAGGCACAGATTTGGCCGTACGTGGTCGCATAGGCGGGTCCAGGGGGGGGGGGGGCAAACGGGGCCATGCCCCCCCCCCCAGACAAGTTTAATGCACGCTTAAAATGTATTTTTGGAGCGTTTTTGGGCATCCTAAGAAGGAAATTTCCAGATGTTGTTTTTGTAAGTGCAAAAAAGTTTTTACAAAAACTCGACCAATGTCCGTATACTGAGCGATTCAGTTAACACTAGATAAAATGGGATTCTGCTGAGCTCATTAACATTACGCCATGAGCGTTGCATGGAAAGAATTGAGTTATAAATATTTCCGACCGTATCCCCCCCCATCCCCCCCCCCCCCCCCCCAGAGGTGAAAGTGGTCTCGGCCTTAAGGTATCAATGTGTCCCTAGTAGTTTTGAAACCGTGGCGACGCCCCTGTTCCCAACCCCACACGAAGAACCATGAGAGACCACGCCTTCACCACCACACCGCCGCCGACCGCCTCTCCGTCCCCGTGCACAGCCGCGTCCACCTCAGTCTGGGACCTCAGACGGTCCCAGCGTGCGCCGGGACCGTCTCCGCTGCGCAGTGTTTACTTTGTCATCTGGTAGCACCAGCACCGCGCTGCCAGATCGCTCAGCTGGCGATCCCTCTCTGAGCGGGAGCAACGGCGAAGGACCCGCGATGACGTCACCACTGGTAGAGCTGCGGGATGTCCTCGTCCTGTATCCGTGCCGGTGCGGGATGGCCGCGGCCGGAGCAGCAGCCGACACCAGGACTATGTTCACGGGGTCTGCGGCCGCCGCGGCTCCCGCGGCCAAAAGGGCGGGGCTTAATCGTCAGCCAATCACGAAAGAGCAGATCCGGGAGGAGAGACTCTACTCTCTGCGGCTCCTGCGGTTGCTCGAGAGCAGCCGCAAAAGAACTTCGACATAAATGGCTCGCGTCCGAAAAAAGTTCCGCACTGTTTTGTTGATATCGCAGCTCACTGGCAGTTGTATGACCAAAAATGACAACTCGTAGTGACTTGTAGATATTCATGTAGTTGAGTGGTTTTGAAAAACATTGAGGGTTTTCATGAAATTGCCTATTCGTTGCGAACGCTACACGCGCCATTTATCGGACGCCATCAGCGGCCGCAAAAGTGTTCAAAGTTGTTCAAATTAAGCTCTGCCTCCTGGCCGCGGGAGCCGTGGCGACCGCAGACCCCGTGAACAGGCCTCAGGCGTTTGGCGAAGAAGAGGAGCAGCAGCAGGTGGAGGAGGCCACTATCCATCTCATCTCCGATCCAGCCGGGACCCGTCGAACTCGCTGCAGGCTCGAGCCGAGTTACCGCGCCAGAGTGTCGTCCTGTACCCAGACTTGTCAATGATTAAATGTGAATCGACTACTTTTGATTGAATCATTCTTATTTCAAATGAATGACTCATGAATCGATTCACCTCATGTGCAAACCTGTTGTGAGTCACTGATTGAATCATTCATACAGAGAAAATAGGCTGATTGAATCATTACTTGCTCAAAGAATCATTCTTTTTTGGTCGAACAGCATAAACTGTCTTCAAAATATGCCAGCAGCCCAGCATTCATCTGTGCCCTGTGGACAAACCAGGCACTTAATGGCCAATTATATGATCTCTGTGTCCTGAGCTGTAGCCTGTAATTCATCTATGCGTAAAGAAAGCGAGGCTTTGTGTCCAACTCCAGTGGGCACAAAGCCATTGTTCAATCAGCCCTAACTAGGTGAATACCTTGGAACTGGTAGGGTTAGGGGTGGAATACTTAGAAATACTAAATACTTAGAAAAAGGTAACTAACTCATACCATGGTTCATAAACCACACAGTACACGCACACCTTTTTCACACGAAAAATTATCAAAAGGTATCCACCTTTTCCTAATTTCTAAGCTATACCATATAAAAAACTAAATCATAAACAAACATTTGCATTGGTTTGGTTTGGTTTGTGGACCAAACACCGTATCCTCTTGGGACCAAGGTGCTAATTGGAACTTTCACCCTGTTCCGAGGGGTATGGGGAGCCGGGAAAACATTTGCATGACCTCCGCATGTCCCAAATATCACTGTCGCATCGATGCCGCTTTATTCCACATCATGCTTTATAAAAATACTACCTAATGCAAAATCAAAATAAATGTTCTATTCGCTTAAAAAAGTGAAACGTAAAGTCATTAATGCTTTTGGAACTTGGAATTTGCAATTACAATAAATATTATAAATATAATTTTATAATCAAAATAAACAACACGCATGTCCAATTGGCTCACATTCACATTCACATTCGGAAATACATTCGCGGACTATTTGGATTGGCTTCAAAATTGGTACACAGATAGATCACGACCAGCAGGTTTGCTGGTCGTGATCATTCAAGGATCATTCTGGTACAATCTTAGAGTCACACATTTAAAATCAAAGGAGTAAGAGCAGGTCAGATAGGTTTAAGGTCAAACAGTGGACTATTCCGATTTGCATGAAAATTATCACACTGGTAGAACATAACCTCCTTATCACGCTCATGAAATCTTAAGAGTCGCACATTCAAAATCAAAGGATTTAGAGCAGGTCATATGTTTAAGGTCAAACAGCAGACTATTCTGATGTGCATGAAAATTGGCACACAGGTAGAGCATGACCTCCCTAGCACGCTCATAAAATCTTAGAGTCGCACATTCAAAATCAAAGGAGTTATACAAAGGAGTCGACACTTCCCTTTAATGTTGAGTGATTGAATCAAGATTGAATCATTCATTATGGTAATGTTGAGTGATTGAATCATGATTGAATCATTCATTATGGTAATGTTGAGTGATTGAATCATGATTGAATCATTCATTATGGTGATGTTGAGTGATTGAATCATGATTGAATCATTCATTATGGTCCGTGAATCACTGTGAATCGACTCATGACAAATATGAATCATTGACAAGTCTGCCTGTACCGCACCTGTACCGGGCGCCGGGCGCGTCTGCCACCACAATCCGGCACATGTACCCGTGCTCCAGACAGTGGATCAGGGCCGGGCTGGTAGCTGCCGGGACCAAGTCCAAGGTCAGCTGTTAGCTGGCCGGGTCACAAATTCCCAAAGTATAATACCCATTCGCAATCGGAATTAGAGATGACGTTATAACTGCTGGGCGAGTCCATCATACCACCGGGGGAGGTTGGCACCTCCCTGATTGGGATGCTGGGCCGCGACAATAATCGAAGCGATCGCTGTGTGTGATGCGCTTAGCCTCGGTGCGCACCATTTGAAACATATAGTTTATTCTCATTTCGGCGCGGTCGTCAGGCAGAAGTGCATTTGATCTCCGTTTACATGTTGTCAGATCGGTAGGCAACAGTAGGTATGTTTCACAAGGAAACACAATTCTAAAGAATAGTGTTATCCATGACCATGTGAAACCAACCTTCGGTTACCTACCTATATTCGGCGTCTGCATTATATTTATATTGCTTTGCAGGGGCGGAACTTTATATCTCTTTGGGAGGGCCCGATCCCCCCCCCCCATGCTGAGCTGAGTCCCCCCCCCCCCAACGGTGCTCCGGGCTCCCCCCCCAATGTTTTCCAAAGTGTGTGCCTCTCTAAAATTTCAAGGACTATCCGTACAGTTTGTTTTCAATTTTGCGTATTTCATCATATCAAGATGCAGGGTCCTAGGATTGTCTTGGAGCTTAAGTGCGGAATGGAAAATAATGGCTAAAAATAAGCATAAAGAGTGGAAAATTCAACCAAAAGCCATTGTATTCGGCTTTATCAGTGTCCACTGTCCAATTACCCGCTCACCAGAATTAGTTATTGCCTATGCCAATTTTGATGTATTTTCCTGTCCTGTCCTATCATTACATCCATGAATCAGTATAGAGTTCAAATTATCCAATATATTTTATAATAAGGAGTGGAAAATTAAGAGGAAAACTTGGGAAAAAGAGTGGAAAAATAGTATCCATATCATTTTCCGCCCAAATTTCCCAATGCCAGGACACTGTCAAGATGTGATACCATCTCGAGTATTCCATCTTACAAGTATACGAGCATTGTGATTCCATCTGCGACTGCTTTTCGATTATGATATGGGTAAGTTGGTAGCATGGATTCTCTTCTGCTAACAAGTCTGTAGATACAAGGTTCAAGCGTTCAGATTAGCGAATAGCGGAAGGGAGCATGACGAATTGGCGATCGGAGTGCTCTATTTAACACGCGCCCTGGAGGGCCTCTGATAATTACACGCCCTGGAGGGGGGGCGGATTTCGTCCCCCCCCCCTATGATCTCGAAAACCACGCAACGTAGCGACAAGCGGGACACGACGTTAGATAGCTCGAGACAAGCTCTTTCGAAAGTATTTCGTTATTTTTTTTTCAGGTCAATATTGAGGTCACCAGAGGTCATCAAGGGTCAGATTTTCAAGTTTTCAAGACTTCGGTTCGAACACTCCCAAATATCTCGGGAACTATGATAGTTAGCAGCAAACGGAAAAAATCAATCGAAAGTCATTGAAAAATGCAATCGACTTAGGTGTCCTCAGATTTGAGCTCAGGTCAATAGTTTAGGCTCCAGAGGTCATCGAATGTCAAAAAGGTGATTTTGTTTTCAAAACTGTTTTCCCAAAATAACCTTTTACCTAATAAAGATAAAGCAATAATGTATACACCATCGCGTGTGTCTTGTCAAGGCGCTTCGAATCAAATTCATGGTGACCGGGTTAGGTCAACTGAGAAATTTGACCTCAGGTCAAGGTCAAGTGGTGACCCAAGTTGGTCATGTTGCATATTGGGAGACGTGTCTCGACGAGACAAACATATTGGTACCGTTGTCTCTTCTATATCTGCATTATGTCGATAGTTATTGATACAACCGTGTTGGCGGTCACAAAATTGACCTGACCTTAGGTCACCGATATTAGAAATCCGAGATAAACAAATTGTTGGTATCTATGACCTTATGAAGTCCTGCAAGATTGAAACCGATCGGCGTAAAACTGTGGCTGTGGTACTACTGCAAACGTTTTGTAGTTGAGGTCATCACGTGACCTGGTCTGGTGACCTGACCTGAGATGACCTGAGGCCAAGAATTTTACATAATGCGGGAAGTTCATTTCTAAACAGGTATACAAAAAACGGCGGCGCTGCGCGCCGCCGTTTTTGCGCTATCCTCGAAAAACCGGAGGGGTGGGCGGATTTCGCCCCCCCTCCAGGGCGCGTGTTAAATGGCGTTCAATAGAATTTGTTGAAATTTATGTTTTGCCTGAAATAAGGCTGATAGTTTATGCAGACTTTTTGGCTCCCTGGTATTGCAATATCCTAAATATCTAACATCCGTGCTAAAATAATAGTTTGTTGCGGAGGAACGTCGAGGGGATCGTACCATCAAAGGGCATCGGGTCATCGCGGCCAGAGGGCCTAGGGGTACATGTCTCTTCTAGGAGGTTAACCGCGAGGTTGGCCTGAGTGGGTCCTTGGTTGACCTGACGAGCCCTCGGTCAGCCTGAGCGAGCCTCGTTGGGCCTGGAGGGGAGCTCGGTCGACCTGAAGTGGCACTCCGTCGACTTGAAGGAGTCATTCGTCCATCCGTGGGGGTTCCAGTCGGCCTAAGGAGCCATTGTTTGGCCTGAGGGTTCCCCTGCCGGCCTGAGGAGAGGGGGGGGGGGCTCAGTCGGCCTGATCGGCCTGAGGGCCCTCGGTCGACTAGGGGGGGGGGAGGGGGAAGGCCTCGGTCGACTTGATCGAACCTCGGCTGGCTTGGCCGGCCGGCCCTTCGTCGGCCTGAGTCCAGTCGGACTGACGAGCTCTTCTTCGGCCTAAGGGGCCTCTGTCAGCCTGGAGGGGTCCTCGGTCGGCCTCGATGGAAGCTCGGTTGGCCTGAGGGGCCCTTGGTCGACTTTAGGGGCCCTCGATTGGCTTGAGGGAACCTCGGCCGGGTTGAGGGGACCCTTGGTTGGCCTGAGGAGCTTTTAGTTCGGCCTGAGGGGCTCTTTGTCGGCCTGAGAGACCCTTTGTCGGCTTGAGGGGGACCTCAGTCGGTCTGAGTGGCCCACGGTATGCCTGAGGGGACCTCGGTCGGCGTGAGGGGGCCCTGAGTGGGCCTGAGGACCCTCGCTTGGTCTGAGGGGCCCTCAGTCAGCTTGAGGGGGCCCTCTATTGGCCTGTGGAACCCTCGGTCGTCCTGAGTGGCTCTCGTTTGGTCTGAGGGGATCTCAGTCAGCTTGAAGGGGCTTCTCGGTCTGAGGGATCCTTGGTCTGCCTGAAGGGGCCATTGTCTGCTGCCTGAGGGGTCCTCGGACGGCTTTAGGGGGCTCTCGGTCGCCTTGAAGGGCCCTCAGTTGGCTTAGTCGACTTGAGTCGACTAAGCCAACTGACAGACAGTGACAGTGACAGTGACAAGTCGACAGTTGGCTTAGTCGACACCTTAGGCCCTTTTTCGGCCTAAGGTGCCTTCGGTCAGTTTGAGGTGATTTGTCGACCTGAGGGGCCTTCGGTCAGCTTGAGGAGGCCTTCGGTTGGCCTGAGGAGCCTTTAGTCGACCTGAGTGGCCCTCGGTCGGCCTATAGGGGTCCCTAGTGTACCTGTGGGCTCTTCTGTCGGCCTTAGGGGGCTCTCGGTCGACTTGAGAGGCCCTTGGTCGGCTTGAGGGGGCCCTTGGTTGGCCTGAAGGATAACTCAATCGGCCTGAGGGGACCATCGGTCGGCTCGAGTGGCTCTTGAGTCTTGCCAGGCCTGAGCGGGCCCCAGGCTGGTCTTATAGGGCCATTGTCTAGACCGAGAAGAACCCGGCGGTCTGAGAGGGGCCTCAGTTGGTTTGAGACAGTATCTTCCAGACCTTAGAGCTTTTTGTATATAAATTTAGTCCGAATATTTTTTGATGGATGGATTTCCGAGGTCAGGCCCCGTGCTAAGCATAGCTTGTTGCGCAGACCCTGACCCCACCACCCGATCAAGGAATTCCTGGCGTCCGGCAGAATTTAGAAGCGAAAGTTTACGTGCCCGACATACCTTGACACGGTCCGCCCCGCCGTCTGACGTCACCTGACCTTGAGTGCGACCGCTGCCACCGGCCACAGGCCATCCCAGTCAGGGGCAAATAGCGAGCGCCGAAGCGACTCGAACTAGGGCTGCCACTATACCTGGTGAGGTCAGAAGCCCGGCGCTCTCAACTGAGCTACAGGGGGCGGACACTGAGCTACAGGGGCGGACAGCCTTAGGCTCGTTGTCGTTCTGAAATTACCTTTGTCAGGTCTGAGAGGGCCCTGTGCCTGTCTGAGAGATTTGTTTACCAGTTTGAAAGGACCCTTAATCGTCCAGGAGGGGGGGGGGGCGCTTTTCAGGCCTAAGAGAGCCCCAAGTCCCTAAGAGAGGACCCTCCGCTTCTTTGAGAGGATTATCGGTCGACCAGAGAAGGCCACCGTCTGATCTGAGAGGGCCTTACGCTTGTCTAAGAGGGCCATTGCCAGACCTAAGAGGACCCTGTGCAAGTCTGAGAAAGCTCTCAGTCATTCTGGAGAGCCCTTAAACGGGCTGAGAGAGCCATGTCAGTCGGAAGCAGTCTTGCAGACTCGGACTCGGAATCTGAATCTATTGGAGTAGGTGATTTTTGCCGGAGTCGGAGTCAGTTAATTTTTGCCGACTCCGGCTGGCATGTGAAAATTATGTATCAGGAACGTGTTTTTCAGATGCATTTTTAATTGGCCACCGATGGCAATAATTTAACATTTAACGGATTCGAAATTGTGTTGCTGTCCTTGTCAGTGTTTACCTATCAATTTCAGTTAACTAGTAATTTGTCAATTGTATAGGCTGAAAGAAGGAAATTGGAGAGAAAAACATGTTTTGGGTATTTTTTCCGGTATGAAACGCAAAAAATGGTTCTTAAATTGTAATAATTGTAATAGTTGTATAATAAGTATATTATATAATAATTATACAATATATATATATACCATATAGTATTGGACATATATATATAGTATTGGACCCTCCGCTTCGTAGAAGCGGAGGAGGGAGGGAGGTAAGTCAACTTGACCATTCGGCTGCTGAGCACCCCCAACCGATTTCATAAAGTTCCACCACTGTTGCTTTGTTTATACTTGAAAACAGGCGGGCGACCAAAATAGCAAGTGTTAGACAATTATTCCCTGAATATTTCGATAATACGTATTTATTTCGATCGCATACGTAATATTAGAAGGTAAGGCCGTTTAATTTAAAATACCGAGTTGCAGGTTGTCTCAGTGGAGTTACGTGATCGGTAATACACCAAGGTATGGGGATTTTCCGGTTTTCATTCGGTACATACATAGTTTTCCACCCAGAGATTCCACAAAACGAGCACGGAGCAAGTCAGTTCAGTTGACACGTGCGACAGCTGTGTTTAGAAAGGAGAAAACGCATTTATATATTTCCAACCTCGGTTTTCTATTACCTGTCGAGGCGCGCCAATAGAAGTTAATAGCAATTTTGAAAGACATGTATTTTTTCACGCACTACACTTGAACACACCACCATGCACAGTACACACGATATCGTACATGACAGGGTATGTAGGGATACTGTGACGTCACATCGTCACAAGTGAATTCGACCAATCAAATGAATTGGTGTGAATGGTCGCTATACTTCGGGAATTTTCGTCCGGGTCAGCTGACCGGCGGGTCTAAACAAAGAGCCCGTGAGCTGGGGAGTCTCGGCGGCGAGCACCAGGAACTCGACGGCCCAGCCTCCACAGAGACAAGACAGGTAAGCCTCTCAGGCTTTCACGGAACACTTCAGTCACTTCAGTCCACATTCACTCGGCCTTATCCAGACAGCTCCCACACGTCAAAGGAGAAGGCGGGAGACGTTTGCTCGCGGAAAGGAGGATCTGTTTTGGAATACCCCAATTGCCCCCCCCCCAAAAAAAAAGTCGGTAGGCAGATGCATATCCCCAAACCGTTCCGGGGGGTTGTGATTTTTGTTCCGGGAAGGCGAGATTTACTCCCCTCCCCCGCTCAACGAAACTTTCGTGACGACGACCCGACGCCCCTCCCCCTCCCGCTCAAAAACCTTTTCCGCTGACGATCCGACGCCACCCCCCCCCCCCCCCCCGCTCAACTACTTTGCGCTGACGACCCGACGCCACCCCCCCCCCCCCCTCCTCCCCCAGGTCAACAACTTTTCGCTGACGAAACTGAGCGAATTTGTGTACCTCCCCAAACTCTAAACCTAGTTCCGCCACTGGAACCAATCAACCAAGCATACATACTAGCTTTCGAAGTTTAGAGCAACACAGTTCAACACTTTTCAATTTAGCCCCACCATTTTACGACCGCATTTTTAGAGCATCGTCCCCGGCGATGAACTGAATTTCGGATTTAGGGCCACACCAAAGTCTTTTATGAGGAGGGAAAGGATTTTTGTGTCAGTGTCTCCCATCAGTCTACTCTGTGTCTCTGTGGCCCTCTTCAATTTATTTGTGCAGTGATCAGTAGCGGATTCAGAGGGAGATATGGGACCATGGCGCGTATTTCAGTTGCCTGCTACTAAATTGCCACAGGCATGAAGATTGGAAGATTGGTCTACTTAGGAAGATGTATCAGTAAAAATATAGATATTGCTTTGAAATTTGGTTTGGGCATCGTCCATACTTGGTTCTCCAATATATCTTCCGGTTTTTTAACCCTATTCCCTGCGGGCGCCCAGAATTACGTTAACCTGCGGGGGGGGGAGATTCTGCCCCCCACCCCAGCGATCTCGAGAACCGCTCGGTCGATTTTGATGGACAAAACGCCATTCGATTCGTAATGACAAGATCTCTCTTTTTGGACCCAGACATTTTTGTTTTGTTCAAAAATGGTGGGCCAGGGTGCATAATATCCGAAAATTTTGGGTGTTTTTGAAAGGTCATTGCGGCTATGTGGCTCGACCAATCTTCATGCCCCAAACGTTTTTGAGCTTTAAATGTACTCTTTTTTAATATATCAAAAGACAAAAAACAAAAGAAAAAATCATAGGCGTATTCAGGGAATGTAAAATGGGGGGATTTTCTGAAGAAAAAAATATGTGCTGTTCGTGATTGTTTAGGACGACATGAACGTTACATGTGGGCATTATATGCTGTATTTTTTATTTATTTGATATATTACGCATAGGCGGATCCAGGAAAAAAAACATGGGGGCACCATGCGCGTAACACTTTTATCATCTTACTAATTTGAAGTTGGACCTAATTTGAGGGTGGGTATCGCCTCACATTTTTTATCCTGAGTGCGCCTCTCCCCAAAAATATGTACAATCCCAGTATATATGATGCATATTGCATTGAAATGGTTTCTGACGCATTTATTCACTGCAAACTACGAAGGAAGTATGCGCCGCAAAACCGCATTCGTAACCCCTCCCCAAAACAGGAGCCTGGAACCGCTTCTGCTGAACCTATTTTTTAAAATTTTGACACAACACGCGCCATTCAATTTTGGGAAAATCACACAGTTTCAGGACGCTAGGTCTAACGGTTCAGAAGCGGCAAGTGAAAAGCCACCGGGAGGGGCAGAATCTGCCCCTTGCAGGGAATAGGGTTAACCCGCGCACTGCAGGGGCTTTGCGCCGAACACGAACTGCAGGGGGGTTGATTTCCGCCCCCCCCCCCCCCTGAGATCTCGAAAACTACGTTACGTAGCGAGAAGAAAAAAAACGGCATTTGATAGCTTGATACATGTTCTATAGAAAGTATTCAGTATTGTTTTGGGTCAGATCAAAAGTGGGGTCACCAGAGGTCATCAAAGGTCAAATTTTCCAGTTTTTCCTGTTTTAGGACATCGCTGCAGAAATTCCCATATATCTCGAAACTATGCTAGTTAGAAACAAACGGAAAAACAAACGCCAGCCAGTGAAATTTTAAATCGCCAATGTGTCCTAAAATTTGATCTCAGGTCAATATTTGAGGCTCCAGAGGTCAAAAAAGGAAAAAAATGACTTCTTTTTTTACTAAATCGTTTTTCGCTATTAACTTTTTATATAATAAATATAACAGAAAACCGTTTACGCCATTGTGTTTATCTTGTCAAGGCGCTTTGAATTATTTACATGGTAACCTTGTCAAATTAACTTAAAAATTTGACCTCAGGTCAAGGTCAAGTTGTGACCCAAGTAGGGCATGTTGCATATGGGAAGACGTGTCTCGACGAGAACAACACATTGATGTCTGTTTTACTTCTCTATCTTCATTATGTCGGGAGTTATTGACAAAAAAGTGATGGTGACCTCGCATGACCTCAAATGTCCCAATAGGGGTCACTGAACAAAACTTACACTTGGATCATCAAGAATATCCTATAATAACATGATCCAGAAGTAATTGGACTAATATCATGCATATCCTTAGCATTTGTATATTTCCCCATTGGCTTATTATGGGGAGGTTACGAAATTGACCTGACCTTAGGTCACCGATATAAAAATTCCGAGATAAACGAATTGTAAGTACTTATACCTCATGCCATCCTGTAAGTTGCAAACTGATCGGTGAATAACTCTGGCTTTGGCACAACTGCAAACATTTTTGGAGGTGGGGTCACTTGACCTGGTCTGGTGACCTGACCTAAGATGACCCGAGGTTATTTTTTCTCTCCAAAGTGTGCGCAATTGATGTGCTGACAGGTGTGCGAAAACCCGGCGGCGCTGCACGCCGCCGTTTTTCGCTATCTTTGAAAAACCTGAGGGGGGCGGAAATCAACCCCCCTGCAGTGCGCGGGTTAATATACCTGACAATTTTGATTTTGTCGGAAATTTTTCCCCAAACTCATTTTTGTCATCACAAAATCAAAATGTTATGATATATTAAAAAATCGGAAGCTATATTGGAGAACCAAGTATGAACGAAGCCCAAACAGAATTTCAAAGCAATATCTATATTTTTGACTGACTTAGTCTCCCTAAGTACTAGCCCTCCCTAAGTACTAATTTAGTAGCGGGAAACTAGAATACGCGTCCAGTGCCTTCATTGAGCCTCGATCGAAGGGACCCATAGCCGATCAAAGTGACTCCCAGAAGACCCACTTAGGTCTCCAGATGACTTACTGGCGTCCCCAGAGGGTCCAATATTGTTTGAAAAGCGTCAATTTTAGATCTTACATGCCTGTTCCGCATTTGAAGTGCACTAAGGTTAACCCAGCAGTTACTGGGGTATTTCTCATAACACGCCTTATTGGGGGCTTTTCCCCCTCTATCTCCGTAACCACAATACCAATCATACAAATTCAACCGGCATTCGATAGCGCTGGAAATACTGTCGTTAGAAACTATTTTGTTATCGACCTCGGGTCACCGATGACGTCACAGGTCAGGTCAAACATAAAATATTCCCCAATGTCTAGCAGACATGGATGGTGGCATGTCTTGAAGGAAATGACGTTATTTTAAGGATAATTGATCTGTAAATCTGTATATGGGGAGGTTACGAAAGAAGTGTCGGGTTGGGCCTTTTGCGCCCAACCCGACACTTCTGAATACCATTCATACCTTTCGATTACGATGAGTCAGGTCAAGGTCATTTTAGGTCACGTGGTCAAACTGCCGATTACAGTAATTTGGCGTTATTATGGATGTTGATGTGGTAGTTTTTCGTGTAAAGGCAGTGTTCGCGCAGTGCTCTCACAGATTATGTAAGCTATGCGTGTAGAGGTGATATTTTATCACGACTGAGAATGGTGAACACGCGGCAGGAATTTGGTACTAAAAATAGCCGCCACCATGACTGTTGGAAACAATGTATATTCCACAAAAAGTAGGGAACTTTTTTAAAGATGCCACGATGCATTCTATTAGGATATGTATTTTCGATTAGTTCATCCAATATCTGGAAGAAACACGCTACACTCACTTCAGAAACCCAGTTTCCCTTGCCGCTAATCCCCTGCAGTTTCCCCTACCCCTACCCAAGATGTTCCCCTACCCCTACCCCTGCCCAATATGCCCCGACACATTAAATTAAAGAAAATTATTAGCTTTCCAAAAATTAATTTGCTGAAATCATTCAGAGAGAAAATTCACGTCGGAAACGCCTTGTTAACTACCAACCCCAACTACGTTGCATCAGTGGCCAAAGACAATTTAAATTGATTAATTAAATATACATATACAAACGTGAATGCCCCGGTATTTTAAACTTAACACGCGCGCTGGAGGGCCTTTGAGAATTATACGTCCTGGAGAGGGGGGGGGGGGGGATTCCTTTAACCCTCGCCAGTGCAGCGGGGGGGGGGGGGGTCGATGCCGCCCACCTCGGTTTTTCGAGAATAACTCGCGTAAATATCAACCGATTGCGATAAAATTTGTAGTACCCTACTTGTGAACAATTTGTCACATATTATGAAACTTTTTAAGTTGTAGGACACATGACCCGTGACCTTTGACCTGTTTTTGCAAGGTCATGTCAGGCGCAACTGACGTCCCGTAGTATTGATCATTGTAACTTGTGCAGTTTCATAGTGTTTGTTGTTCAGGAGCATATGCACAGGTGTTTCCAGGTGACAGTTGTGGTTTCCATTGAGATTGTGACCTCGATTGACATTATCAGAGGTCAACCGAGGTCACTGACCTCCGATGACCTCATATTACTTTCTGGGCTTCTGGCAGTTTCTAGGACATTTTGTGACGCTGATTTCAAATATGGGATCCATTTTACATAATGATATGTTCTGCTGGGGTCATGCGCCCCAACAGGTCAACCGAAGTCACTGACCTCAAATGACCTGACATGACCTGACATGACCTTTTTGGAATTTGGTAGTTTCTAGGACATTTTGTGACGCTGATTTCAAATGTGGCACCCATTTAGCATAAGTATATGCTCATTCGTGATTCTAGCTCGATTAAATTCAATTTATACGCATTTACAATTTGGTTGAATTTTGGGTCATTGACATGACCTCACAGGTCACCTAATGATTTAAGACCTAAACATCGGGTATCAATGGCTGTCTCTCGTGACAAGCAACACGCTCGTGTTTTAATCGAAGCTCTAGCCCAATTAGAGGCGAAACGCTAGGGGGTCGTACCCCCCTGCCCGGTCACGCACTGATCGGACGCTGCACGGGCGAGGGTTAAGGCCCCCTAGTAACCTTAATATTGACCTGAGACCAAAATCATCAATACAAATTCGATTTGCCTTGTCATGGGTTTTCGAACGTTGTTTTTACCTTCTTCGTAACCTTTTAAGTGTCCAAGCTAGTGGGCACACATTTCTCTAGAAACAGCATTAGCTGTAATGGCGGAGGACGCCGATGGACCCGAACTACGTCACGCTCTGACGTCACGATTCTGTAGAATCGCCGGATGACTCTACTTCCTATGGCCTTGGGCGGCCGTCAGAAAGCGGCCGTGAGCGCAGAGCGATACGGGACTGGAAAACCAGTGTTCTGTTGGGTGAACTAAATATTTCGTGTGTTTCTGTGTATGCTGTTATCGTACGATGCGTTGTGTTTATATATCAAGTCGGGAGTACATCACTGATCATTTGCAAGTAATGTTTCACATGTTTTTTGCGACGGGTGTGCCTTT
>JAXIVJ010002970.1:75000-100724 GCA_036785665.1 Chirona hameri
CTGGCCATGCTCTGGATTTACAGCTGTGCCCTATAACTGTGATGTATGCCAGACTCTGGGTTTACAGGTGTGCCCTATAACTGTGAGGTCTGCCAGAATCTGGGATTACATGTGTGCCCTATAACTGTGAGGTCTGCCAGAATCTGGGATTTCAGGTGTGCCCTATAACTGTTTTTGTTAGTCCGCCCCTGTAGCTCAGTGGAAGAGCGCTGGACGTCTGACCTATCCCGGTGTGGCAGCCCGGGTTCGAGTCGCTTCGGCGCTCGCTGTTTGCTCCTGACTGGGATGGCCTGCGGCCGGTGGCAGCGGTCGCAGTCAATGTCAGGTGACGTCAGTGAGCGGGGCGGACCGTGTCCAGGTATGTCGGGCACGTAAAACTTTCGTCTCTAAATTCTGCCGGCCAACAGGAATTGCGCGATCGGGTGGTGAGGTCAGGACCTGCGCAACAAGCTCTGCTTAGCTTGGGTCCTGACCTCGGAAATCCATCCATACAAAACATTCGGACTAAACATATAAAACAAATATTAAAAAACTGTGAGATCTGCCAGACTCTGGCCAGACTCTGGATTTACAGCTATGCCCTATAACTGTGAGGTCTGCCAGATTCTGGGTTTACAGGTGCGCCCTACAACTGTGAGGTCTGCCAGACTCTGGCCATGCTCTGGATTTACAGCTGTGCCCTATAACTGTGAGGTCTGCCAGACTCTGGATTTACAGCTGTGCCCTATTACTGTGATGTATGCCAGACTCTGGCCATGCTCTGGGTTTACAGCTGTGCCCTATAACTGTGAGGTCTGCCAGACTCTGGCCAGACTCCGGGTTTACAGCTGTGCCCTATAACTGTGAGGTCTGCCAGACGGGTGTATATGGAAGCGTTCAAAGTTGTAGCATGCAATGCTTGTACCATCCAAAACAGCACCATCCAACGCTTGCGATATCCAAATTTCGCCCGGGTAGGGGACATCGTCATCATCCAAGCTAGCAGCAGCTAAAATCGTGGTATCCAGCCACATACAAAGTAGTGGCAGCCAAAGCTTGCGACCTCCAAAAATAGAACACCGATGACATCTATTTTCCGGGAACTATTGGTTCAAATATCGCCCGGTAGATGTCTCACCATAGCCAGTGGTGCGACGAAACACTAGTTGAGCGACGTCCCTGGGACACGGTGGAATGGTGTACAGTGGAACCCGTCATTTTCGGTGCCGCCGCCGCCGCCCGCGGGGCCTCAGCCGACCGCCCGGCTGCGCCGGGCTGTGCGCCCTGGCGGTAGGTAGCCTTGCCTGCTGGCGGGAGAAATGTTCGCTTCTGCTGAGCCATGGGAACCGTAGGAGCCCGTTTATTTCCTTCGTGTTTTAGCTGGGTGTGCATTGATCTGGGCATGATGATTTTAGTGAGTAGGTTTTCGGTACATATGGAGCTATCACTTCAGGGTGTTTAGCTGTTTTGCCACTCAACCCTATTTGCAACAGGCTCCTGGCTACCCCTATTTGTAACAGGTGGGGGGGGGGGGGGGGATTCCGCCCCCTCGGAGATCTCGAGATCTACTCGTCCGATTTTCAAAAATGAAACGGTGTTTGGTTCCCCTCAACACGATCTACATTTCTAAATAATAAAATCAAAATTTTTGATAGGGGGGCAACAGGGGGGCAAAAACTACAAATTTTAGTGGTATCTTTGATCCAACATAGCTTTCATGTTTATCGACCGATTCTAGCACAACTAATAGGAATCGATAGAGATTTAATTGGAAATTGATATATGACGGTGACGTTTGAAAATTCAAAAATCATAGGCGTGTGCAGGTCACTCAATATGGGGGTGAAGTAAATGCGTAATAAAACATTTTTTGATGTTTTTTTATAAATGAAACGGTATGTGATTGTGACATTAGACAAAACAGTTATAAATCATATATTTTGCCATAGGCGGTACCAGGTTAGTGAAAAAGGGAGGTCAAATTTGGGAAAATATATTAACCGCAGACAAGTTGTTACCCAGCACTGTAAATATGTTACTGATCGTAGATAGTTCCTTTTTGCATGTTGTACTTCATCATAGGCGTATCCAGGATCCAAACTGGGGCGGCGCAAGACCTTTTGATAAGTATATTATCCGCTATTATGATACTAACTAGTCAACAGTGACTATTTCACTTACAACTTCAATTAACATTGCTTACCCCCTGTTTACCCTACCTGGACTCGCCTATTATCTTATAATCGCTAGTAGAGTAGCCTGTGGTGCGTGTTTCATCCGAAAACTGCAGTATGTTATGTCATTGTACGTCCATGCCTCTTAGTTTCCTTGCAATAATATGACCCCCTTTCTTCCATTCCTGAGCGCGCCTCTGCAAAAAAAGTCTTTATTCCCTTTTCTGGCCTCATATGTGCATATATCATTATAAGCTAAACGTCTATTGCGCCGTTATCGCTGGCATATCGTCATCACCATGCCAGTCACCCCTCTTTTCATGTGCCTGAACACGCCCCTGAAACTCTATATGTAATAAATTATGCAAATAATGGAAGCAGAAGCTATCTTTTACATCTTGATAGCTATAAATGCCCCTTACATTGCTCTATTGGCTTCCCGCCAAGCATTGAATACTTCCTGGAGACCCCCCCCCCCCTTTTTCAAGCCCCTGAAACCGCCTCTGCCATGCAATATTTATGATATTTCATTAACATCAACTATTTGCACTTGTTGCAATCACCGTAAACCGATGTAACTCCTTCATACTTGAGGCAGTTAGGAAGAAACCGTGAAGATCGCATTTCCGTATTATCGCCAAATGTCGCCTCCGAATCCACCCAAAACTGTGCCCTGAAATCGCCTCTGTTCAGGTTAGGAACTCAAAATTTTGACTCCAAATGCGGTATTCAATTCTATGAAAAGTCCCAAAATTTAATGAGCCTGCTCCCAGCCATTCTGGAGATATCTGCGAAAAACATGAGGGGGGGCGGAATCCGCCCCCCGTTACAAATAGGGTTAAAGGCAATAGGTCACTTTGAAAGTTGTTTTGAACTTGTGCTATACGGGGTATTTCGAGCTGAAAAGCAAATATGGCATTTGTTTGGACGATATATGGATGTCCGTCGAAAAATGAGCATGTTTCTCTTTTCTCCTTCATGGCCATAACAAAAATTGCGTGACAATTATGACGTCATGCATATGGTATAGCTTGGATATGGAAACTATTGCACACAATAACGACGGACTTTAGACATATATACGCAGGCTGCGTGTAACGTAAACAACTGTTGTGGGAATCCGAAACAAGTTTCGGGGAAATGAAACTTCTTTTAAAAGGGGCCACTAGTGTTGTGTCGAAATTACTTAACGTTTGGAGCTAATTGTTTGACACAACCCATTTTTCGATCTGCTCTACAAATCTGCTATCTCAGTTCAAAACTCCATGTTAAAGGCGATCTATTCCCTTTAATAAGCTGGAGTAGGGATCTTTGTACCTCGCTTAGATACGGTAAGTATATGTATGTACCTACAAACCCGTCAAACGTTCTTATTGGATAGGGAACCAAGCTGGCGATTCTTCAACGTTCTTTTCCAATGTGAAGGAGCACTTTGTTTTTTGTTTTGACCTCAGTTGACCTAAGATGACCTTGCAGGGGTCACTGAGCAACAGTTGCATAGGGTCATCAAGAATGGGCTATACAAACATGATCCTGAAGTAATTGGTCTGATGTAATGCGTATTCTCTGAATTTTCATGTCTTCATATTGACATATAATGGGGAGGTCACGGAATCGACCTGACCTTAGGTCACAGATATACACAAATCTGCTGTCAATCAATATGCGATGTGTAGGTATTTAACCCTCGCCCGTGCAGCGTCCGATCAGTGCGTGACCGTGCAAGGGGGGGGGGGGGGGATTGGTACGACCCCCCCCCCAGTGTTTCGCCCCTAATTGGGCTAGAGCTTCGATTAAAAAACGAGCGTGTTGCTTGTCAAGAGAGTAAGCCATTGATATCCGATTTTAAGGTCCTAGGTCATTAGATGACCTCTGAAGTCATGCCAATGACCCAAAATTCAACCAAATGGTAAATCCGTATCAAATTGAATTTAATCGAGCTAGAATCGCGAATGAGCATATCATTATGCTAAATGGATGCCAAATTTGAAATCAGCGTCACAAAATGTCATAAAACTGCCAAATTCCATAAAGGTCATGTCGGGTCATGTCAGGTAATTTGAGGTCAGTGACCTCGGTTGATCTTTAGGGGCGCATGACCCCAGTGGAACATATAATTATGTAAAATGGATCCCATATTTGAAATCAGCGTCACAAAATGTCCTAGAAGCCAAAAAAAGTAATATGAGGTCATCGGATGTAAGTGACCTCGGCTGGACTCTGAAAAGGTCAATGGAGGTCACAATCTCAGTGGAAACCACAACTGTCACCTGGAAACACCTGTGCATATGATCCTGAACGACAAACACTATGAAACTGCACAAGTTACAAGGATTAATACTACGGGACGCCAGTTGCGCCTGACATGACCTTGAAAACAGGTCAAAGGTTACGGGTCATGTGACCTACAACTTTAGAAATTTCAGAATATGTGTCAAATTGTTCACCAGTACGGTACTAAAAGTTTCATCGTAATCGATTGATATTTACGCAGAGTTATTCCCGAAAAACCGAGGGGATGGCATCAACCCCCTGCACTGGCGAGGGTTAAGCCTAATTAAATTATATGAGTTTAAAACTGCTCGGACAAACACTGTTGCCTGTGCACGACCGTTATTTTTTACGAAGATTTGGTCACTTAATGCAACCTGGTGACCTGACCTGAAGTGACCCGAAGTAAAACAAATATTGCAAAATGTGGTTCATTGAAGCCGTAACAGGTGCATGACAATTTGTTACAAAGACTAAGGCAGAAAATCTGACAACAGGTTATCACGATCGATCAGTAAGCTGTTTGAACAGAAGTGCATCAACATATTATAACAATGTCAAACACACACCAATCGTTTTTGCGTTATTTAAAGGGATTATACGGGTTTTTCCCAGAATAAATGAGTTGCATAGTAAAACGTACTTATAAAGGTGGTAGAAGTCCCACGCTAGTCACATAATAAGCAATATTTTAAAAATAAACTTGTTTTGTTCCAACAACACCTGTTACCTAGTTTTTCCCATAAAATTCGATATTTTTCATGATTTTTCATGCCGATACGCCACCACCAAATTATCAACGCTATAGGCCAGAGATAAGAAAACCACAAAACCCGAACGAACAGTGTGCAGTAATAAAGAGTCCCGTAAGTTTTGAATTGCATAATCATTTTGTGATCCAGTGTAGGACTTGCAGATAATTCAAAACTCTAAAATTTATTGCTGCAGATTCTAAGATGATAAATGTGGTGGACAGTAATGCCGATCAAGTACTCTTTATCTGATACAAATCTCGAAAAACGTCAAAGTTTGAATGCTGATAATTGCTGAAATAATAGACTAAATAAGCATTGTGGTCCCTGTTATATGTCTTAAACGTGTGTAAAGCTCATACAACTGCAAAAGAGTGCATTTCCTTTCAGGACGGAAACCCGTATAATCCCTTTAATGAGACAGTGCGTATTTCCCAGAAAAACCGGCTTACGTACCTATACTCAAATACACAATGCTTCCTGCTCGATAGAGACTGGTAAAGTTTTGAATCATGCCGCTTGTTGCCAGTCCAATATGGACCAGTAGAATACAACTAACAGCCACTGAATCGGATCCAACGACCACCGTCGTCACATGGGTGCTCAAAATGTTCGCGTTTAAGCCGGCGATCCACTAATAAAACGTCTCTTGGGTTGGTTTTAAGGTAGTCAATTTTGGTTTGCGCGCTGTCTCTGGCCGACGTAAATTCGACCACTTATCGGACGTGCGAGATGCACTGGGCTGGCTCACCGCCCGGCAACTGTACGAACTTCAATCTCTCCACCTTCTTCACAAAATTTCCCAGCTTCCCAGCTTTCGGCCAATTTTGAACTTCGTTCCAGAAGCACCCGCCAGGACGCTGATTTGGCCCTCCCGCGCGTGAGAACTACAACCGGCAAGTGTCGCTTTTTATATAGTACGGTGCAGCGGAACAACACCCTGTCTCGGGACATTCGTGACGTCTTTATCGTCATTTAAACGTAAAGTTGGCACTCTTTTACATGACATCTGATGTGCTGTGACATCTGATGTGGATGTGTGTGCTTGCGATCGTGTATTGTGTGTGTTTTGTTTTTCTACTCAGTGTACGCATGTGTGTCGTTTTTAACATGTATCTCATCTTTTAACCCTGACACGACGCTCAGAATAGCCGGTTGTATGTATCGGAGAGTGTTTTTACTGTAAATACAGTTTGAAGCTGTAAAATGGCATCGGTTACTCGAGGACTAACAAAACTCGTGATTCCGCCCTCCCGTCCCGCCGAATTCTGGTAGCCGTTAGGTGTTGGTGAAAGATAAATATGGAGTGATGATGTGAGGGCGGCAGACCCGGGGCGGGCGGGTATCACATTACACCGTGGGAGAACGCGTCGTCGTGTCGCGACGCGCCGAGCGCCGCCGTACTATGGATCGTCCATATATTACGTAACGCTTTCTTCGGCAATATTCAACACCCTGTTGAATATTGCCGTTTTAATGTAACGCTTCGTAACGTTTCGACTGAGCCCCGTATATAATTAAGTAGCGCAAACATGTTTGAAGTTTGAACCCCCCTCCCCCTAGCCTCTGTAAAACATACAAAATCATGCTTAATGTAGCATGAACATCGTCGTGGCGGTCAATATCTTGAATTCCAGACCCTGTGCTAGTCACTCGTATAGGCTTTGTATGATTCTGTTATTGTTTCCGTTTAAGGCTCATTTTAATTGACCAGCTTTACGATAACACCCGTGCGACCCCCTCCAGCTATGTAATATATGTGTATATATTCATATACAGACAATTATGGCATACATGACACAGGAAAGTAAACACATAGGCGGACGCGTTTCGTCATAAATGACTTCATCAGCACCATATACACAAGATGAAATAATGCACACACTCAAGAAAAGCTACACATTACAGTTTCAATCTATTCGAATTATTATTTAAATGTGCTAGAAGAATGTGATATAAAACTTATTATAATATACAATCATTGAGGAATTTGGGACGATTAAAACGGCTTGCTAGCTTCTTCTTGGTGTAGTATTCCTTCATCTCTGTGTTGCTTGTTATTGTTCCGTTCATGTCTGACAAACGTATTCATATACAGACAATTATGGCATATATGACACAGGAAAGCAAACACATAGGTGGACGCGTTTCGTCATAGAAGACTTCATCAGCACCATATACACAAGATGAAATAATGAACACACGCAAGAAAAGCTATACATCACAGTTTCAATCTATTCGAATTATTGTTTGAATGTTCTAGAAGAATGTGATATAAAACTTGTTCTAATATACAATCATCCTGAATGATGTAATCGATGTCGCTAACGCAGAGAACGGTGGCGTAATATTCCAGAAACTGAGAGGTGAGATTAACTCAGGTTACTTTTATGGAAGCCCAGACACCCAAAGAATGTATCCCTATTAGACCAATCATTTTGCATGGATTCCCACGCCAGCTTACAATGTAGCTATACAGCTGAACTCTATTATTTCACCTTGCATACCGAAAACTTATTCCCTGAGATCGTCTGAAGAATTCATAGAAATACTCAGAGTACGGGAGAGGCATGGCACCCTGGCATCTCTTGACGCATCTTCACTCTTTACGAATGTCCCTGTCGATCAGACGATTGATATGCTTCTTGAGAACGTGTACTCTCATGCGTCTATCCCGGCGCCACGTGTACCTAGAGCAAGAGCTAACTCAAACGTCTCTTTGAGATATGCACAAAAGACACTCTTTCCTTTTGCACCCAGACTTGCACCCAGAGGGCAAGCTTTGCCGACAGATCGATGGGGTGGCAATGGGTTCCCCTTGGGGTGTCATTTGCGGAAACGTATATGGCACAGATAGAATCACTGACCTTAGAGAGCCTATAAGAAACCTTTCATGTACTGCCGGTACACTGATGACATATTTGTTGATATTGTTGACGAGGAACAACTCATGTGCCTCAAATCCGAACTTGAAGACAAATCAATTATCAAATTCACGTTCGAAATGTCAGTAAACTACCGAATTCCATTTCTAGATGTAACAGTTGATGCTTCAAATAAAACAATCGTTGCCTCGGTTTACAGGAAACCCACTGATATTGGTAGATGTCTTAAAGGGATTATACGGGTTTCCGCCCTGAAAGTAAATGCACTCTTTTGCAGTTGTATGAGCTTTAAACACATTTAAGACATATAACAGGGACCTCAATGCTCATTTAGTCCATTATTTCAGAAATTATCAGCGTTAAAACTTGGGCGTTTTTCGAGACTAGTATCAGATAACGAGTACTTGATCGGCACTACTGTCCACCACTTTTGTCTTAAGATGAATTTGAGAGTTTTGAATTATCTGTTAGTCCTACACTGGATCACAAAATTATTATGCAATTCAAAACTGACGGGACTTTGTATTACTACACACTGTTCGTTGAGGTTTTGTGTTTTTGTGGTTTTCTTTTCTCTGGCCAGTCTGGCTTTTCTCAGCGTTGAGAATTTGGTGGTGGCATATTATTTTTTTGGAATGAAAATTCATGAAAAATATATAATTTTATGGGAAAACTAGGTAACTGCTGCTGTCGTTGGAACAAAACAAGTTTATTTTCTTTCAAATATTGCTTAGTTTACCGAAAATATACCATACGTGAGGTGTTTTTATTAGCATAAAAGGGATGACTGGCTCTGCCTCAGCCGGTCCTGTAGAAAATACGCGGTGGCATCACCGCGCTCTTTGGAATGTCCTTACGTGCAGAAGAGGTCATTTCCAGAAAAATGTGGCTGTCGGCAATAGGCGCGCACGCGGGGGAACGGCTGGCGGAGCGGCGCCTGGCCACTACTATTACTTTCGGATCCCCTGGTCAAAACGGGACCGTCCCGTTTGGAGGCAGTGCCTCTATATTTCGAAAACCTCTGAAGTTAGGGGGCGGAAGTTTTCGAAGCTGTGTTAGGACGTCGCTCTCCCTATGTGACCAGAAAACTGTTGATCCAGTCTATCTAGAACACACCTTGGTACTTACTTAATGAGTTAACTATTATATTTATGTATTACTATTAAATTATGTATATGTTAAATTTTCAATAATAATTCATCACAATTAATAATTAATTATAGAATAAGAAATTCGTTAATTAAATCCGTTGCAGACTATGGTCACTAGCGGATCCAGGGGGGGGGGGAGATTGCGGCCATGACTCCCCTCCAAACCGCCTGAAATCGGCACAAAATTGACACATTTCCTGAAATGGAAGACAATCTAAGCAACTTTTACAAAGGAAAGTTTTTTTTAAAATCGGCTATCAATGCATAACCAAGCGGAATACGATGAGTTTTCAGAATTATGTGATATTTTTGGGTGGGAATTTGCTTGGGGGGGATTGCGGCCATGACCCCCTCCAAACCGCCAGAAATCGGCACAAAATTGACACATTTCCTGATATGGAAGACAATCTAAGCAACTTTTACAAAGGAAAGTTTGTTTAAAATCGGCTATCAATGCATAACCAAGCGAAATACGATGAGTTTTCAGAATTATGTGATATTTTTGGGCGGGAATTTGGCTCCCCCTCCCCCCCCCCCCTCCAACCACCGTTCTGGATCCGCCAATGACTATGGTAGTAGCAGTACCATCAAGTTGATCGGAATGGGCCGGTAATCGCATATCGAGACGTGGCAGCTGACGCCCATCCTCGTCGTGAGTGATTTTCTTGGCCTTAGCAACAAGTGGCGTAGTGCCAACGCAGCATCAAACTTAGTTTTATAATTGCCATTAGCTTTCTCACGGTCTCGATGTGACGTTCCCCACTCCGTCGGTCTGCACCGCTCACGCCTCACCCTCCTCCCCGCCCGACAGCTGCCGGCCGATGCGAGGCGACACCGGGTCCAGTGTGGTGTCAGATGTCCATTCGCATAAACATATTCCACTGTAGCCGACTTGCGTGTTAGAGTGACAACGTCATCACCACGCTACTCCCTCCATCTAGCGGGTTTCACTGCAACTAGTAGTTCCAATATGACCGCGCCAGACAGTTTTGGATGGCGCAAGCTTGACTGCCACGGCTTTGTGTGTGGCTGTATGCCACGGTTTTGGATGCGGCGAGCACCATTTTGGATGCGGCGAGCTTGGCTCATGAAGATGTCCCCTACCCGGGCGAATTTTGGATGTCGCAAGCGTTGTTGGCAGCGGTTTTGGATGGGACAAGCATTGAATATTACAACTTTGAACGCTTTGATAGTTCCCCTTGCCAGACTCTGGCCAGACTCTAGGGTTACAGCTGTGCCCTATAACTGTGAGATCTGCCAGACTCTGGCAAGACTCTGGATTTACAGCTGTGCCCTATAACTGTGAGGTCTGCCAGATTCTGGGTTTACAGGTGCGCCCTACAACTGTGAGGTCTGCCAGACTCTGGCCATGCTCTGGGTTTACAGCTGTGCCCTATAACTGTGAGGTCTGCCAGACTCTGGCCAGACTCTTGGGTTACAGGTGTGCCCTATAATTGTGAGGTCTGTCAGACTCTAACCGGCTCTAGACAGCAAGCTCTCCAGTGATGTTCATGTGATGTTCGCATGTAATGTTCGGATCCTCCCAAGCCTGAGCTAGGGTGTGTCATCAAAAAACATATGTTACAAAATGTGATATTATTTGGTACATGGACATTACAAGATGATGGGTGATTAAATTCCGCAAAAGAATCGGCGTACATGTGGCTAAAGTCAATTTGCTAAGAGCCTTTTCAGATGCATTAACCCGCCATTGACGGGGGAGGGCGTTTAACGCCCCCCTGATGAATTTTCGTAATAGCGCACAAACCAATAGAGCTTTCAACGTGAAACTTTGGGCACCTTCTTCTAAATCAAGTTTACATCATCTGAAAAATAAAGCAATTTCGCCGAAGAATTTCGAGTTATAACAAATTTAGTGACGTCACTACACGAGTTTTACACAAAAATCAGCTAAAATTTAACATACCGCACAAATGATCTTAAAAAAATATTTCGCTCAGAAAAAAAATATTCTGAGCGAAATGCAATCCAAAACGTCAAAAGATAGCAAATGGCAAGGCTACAAGATGGCTATCTCGGATTTTTGAAGATTTGGGGTTTTAACCCCCCAAAAATGCAAAAACAAGTTTGTTTTGGGAAAAATGCCCACAAAATCAAATTTGTCAACGATATTAAAAACAACGGAATGTATGTCAGAGAACCATATATGGGTAACTACCATACCAGATTTTAAAATGATATCATCATTTTCAAATGACTTAAGACATATAAAGTATGGGTAAAAAAGTATGGGTAGTATAGGTATACCCATACTTTTTATAAATATATATATAAAAAGTATGGGTATGGGTATATTTTATGGGTCATATTTTGAAATTGCGGTTTTTTGCTTTTATTGACCAGATACATACAAATAAATGCCAGCACTGTATTTCTGAGACAAAACTTATCTAGAAACATGCCCTTTTAATTTATATTGATCAATTTCAATTTTTGACCTTCAGTGACATGAACTTGACCTGCACTTGACACTAACTTCACGTAAATGAAGTCAGGTGGTATAATTACTATAACCATCGAATTCTACGTGGAAAATATCCCATTAAACATGTGTTGCATGATTTTCGTAGATATTTTGCACATAGTGACCTTTGGTGACCTGACATTGACCTTGACTTTTGACAACAATCTCACTTTAGCTCATGCGGGATGTTTATCATACCTTTGGCAGCACTGTGTGTAAAAATGTTCGTAATCAAAGGCTTTGGATGGAAAGTATGGCCCATAAACTCAAATACGTTGATTTTGACCTTTGACCTGACCGTGACCTGACATTTTACCTCACTTTGACATTTGTTTAGTATGCTTTAAATGTGTCTCATTGAGAGCGTTCGAATGCCGCCTCGCGCGTCTCGCTGGGATTATTGGTTCGGAAGATATCTAGGGGGGCGTTTAACGCCCCCCCCCCCTCCCGTCAATGGTGTTCGGCTGAGACCCCAGTCAATGCCGCGGTAACGACACTAGCGCCACCTTCTATCGTGTGTAATGATAGGTTTCGCTGTGTTTGAATCGATGTTTAATTAATGCAAATCCACGTGTTCAAAAGTAAAACCTGGCGAAATTGAAAATAAGCTACCAACTCACAGTATCTTTGATTAAAATCACTTACATTATTAGCATAAGCGTCAATGAATCCCGACATATTAGCCAATGACAGTGAAACGTTGTGCAAGTTTGCCTTATTGCTAAACTCTGCAGTGACATGATGTGTATGCTGTTTACTTCTCTTTCAAGGTGGTATCCCAGTATTAATTTTATAAACATCATGAAAAGAACATTTTCTTACGTTTAAACATCATAGGTACAGTCGGCCTCATAATGATCTTCCCTTGCCACCACGTGGCGCTACGGTCGCGAAAGGCACAAACAAGAGGGTTTCCCCACCGTAGGTTGGTACCCATTGTGGCTGTCTGGCAGGTGCGTGACCTGGGGAAGGGGAGGGAGGGAGTGCGGGGCGTTGTCGGAATGGAATGCGCCGCGACCCGGGTGGTGGTCAGGGCCGTCTGTCTTGAGGGTCAAGAGGTCGCCTGTCCTTAGGTGGCAGAGATCCAATATTGGAGACTGAAGAACAGTGTTCATCACATCACAGCCCAAATAGCTCAGTCGGTATAGCTGTCTACTCCTAGCGTATCCGTAGATTCTTAATCATGCCACGTGTCATGTGCAATGCAGAACCCTGCAATTACGAATGCAAACGTCCACCTGATGATTCTACACGAAAAAGCAGACACATGCAGTAGGTCTCGCACTTATATGTTCACATCACGCCGCTCTGTCCTTGACGCTCCCCAAACACACCCGGGCGGGTTTATATCCATTACGTTAGCGACGATATCTGCGACGACAGTATTTCAAACCTTAGGTCTATGAAGCATCGCCAGGTGTGTAGCTGATAGAGCATCTGACTGGCTACGTGTTTAAACTTGACCTTGACCTTGAGATCAGGTCAAAATATTGACGCTTTATTTTTGGCGCAATGCAACTTTCTCAATCGTCGCAAGCAATACGACGGATAGCCATTTCAGAGACATCTGTGACGACGGTATCGGTCAACTTGATGTGCAGATATTCGTCTTAAAGTATACCCCGTGCAGTGTTCTATCAACTTAGCGATGCTTCACAGACCTATGGTTTTCTTAAAACCGGTCATCACAGACATCGTCGCTAACTTGACATTCTAGGTCTGCGTATATTTCAAACCACGGTCCGCCACACAGCCTCGCCACACATGCGCATTGTTATTCCCCGATCGGCTTGTGTGGGTCAGACCAGGACGGAGCGGTGCAGATTCCGCCAAGTATCGGCCGGCACAGGGCGAGCTGTCAAACCGGTCCGGCACCGCCTCGGTGAGGCATTCAGCCAGCTATCGTTTTGCCTACCGTGGAAGACCCAGAGCTAGGGAAGCTCATTATGAGACCGACTGTACACTGAAAAACACGACTCGACCACCCGTATGCCGTCAGCGCGAACGTCCCGAAACGTGCATGAAATTATCAAGCTCAGCTGCCGTTCTGAAGCTTGGAAGTTTGAGCGGCTGCAATGGGCCGACAAAGAACTTAAGCCCAACGAGAAAAGGTCACTCGCCCCACATCACATTCCCAGGCACACAATTAAACAGCCTGTAGAGTAGAGCCACGTTCCAGATATACAGTATGTAGACTCTACAGACCAGTGGCGTACCGAGTTGTGCAAGTTCATGGCGGTCAGCAGTCAATGGCGGTTAATGCATCGGAATGAGGCTTTTAGAAGATTGACTTTAGCCACATGTGCACCGATTCTTTTGCGGAGTTTTAGATAACAATCATCTTTTTATGCCCATGCGCAGGGGCGTAGCCATGATTTTTCGAGCATACCGCATTTCCGACAGGGGCATCACACAATGGAGGCATCATCAGGTGAAGAGGAATCACTAGGGATTGTATGAATAGTTATCTTATGATCTATTATAAACTATTTTTTTAGTCACTTAGACTAAAAAAATAGTCAATAGTCTTAAATAGTCACTTAGACACACTTCAACGCAGTTTTCACACAGTATCGGTTTTCTGCTGACCGCTGTAAGTTTTCGTATGGTATTCGAAGTATTGAATGCGTTATCCAAAAGGAAATATCGTCTTGAAAGCCGGGTTTCAATAACGATATGACAATGATTTTAATGTTATCCTTGGTGACCCAGGTAGTTGATGTTGCGTAATGAGAGACGCATCTCGGTGGAACGAGCGCAACGGTGTCAGTTGCATTCCTTTGTCTTTCATAAGTTATTGTCAAAAAGCACCGGTGACCTCGCCTGGCCTCAGCTGACCTGGTATGGACCGTTGAACTCAAATTGTACCTGGGTCATCAAGAATGACCTTTTCTATAAAAATGTTCATCTTTAACACGCGCACCGACGGGGGTCAGCGTCAACATCGAACCGACGAAGGGACGGATACCTGCCCCCTAAGATATCGAAACCCACGCAACGTAGCGACAAGCGGCAACAAACTTTAGATAGCTTGAGACATGCTTTATCTAAAGTACTAAGTACATTTTAGGTCAGGTCACCGAATCTCAAGTTTCGGCCATATATGGGTACACTTAACATAGCCGTCTATATATCAAGAACTAAAAAAGCTAACGACGCGCGGAAAAAAAGTTAGAAATATAATTGAATTTGCTGTCACTAAGGCTCATCAGATTTGGTTTTATGTATATAGTTAGGTCAGCAGAGGACATTGAACTTGAAACATTCTAAACATCGCCGAATTTTTTCAAGAATAGCTTTTGACAGAAGCATGATTAAGTAATACAGTTTTCACCATTGTGTTTCTGTCGTCGAGACGCATCGAATGGTATATCGAGATGGTTAGATCATATCCAAAAATTGACCTGGCCTATGTCAGGTTAAGGTAAAGCCAGTTTTTCAAGTTTAACATCAATCGATGCGTCTCGACGACTGGGCACCAAGTAACCATAGGTATTCGATGCGCCCAAAACTCCCAATCATCATGATCTTGACGAGCCAAACACAATGATACAAATCCAATTGATCTAACTTGATTTGGTAAGGAGTTATTGAAGAAGAAAAACACGTGACATCGGGGTCACCTGAGTTGACTTTGTAGAGGTCAAAGAACAAAATTGTGACATGGGTCTTTGTATTTGGCAGAAGAATGGTGGATCTGGTGAAAACTGGTCAGATTTATCCAATTCCTATGGATTTATACGCGTTTTAATTTTCCCCGTTGACTAATAATAAGGTAAAGCCAGTTTTAGGTCACGACATTGACCTTACCTTAGGTCAACGATATACAAAATCCGAGATAAAAGAATTCCAGGTACGTTTGACCTAATTTAATCCTGTGAGTTTCAAACCTCTTGGTTAAACACCTAAACATTCCTATGGATTTATACGCGTTTTAATTTTCCCCGTTGACTAATAATAAGGTAAAGCCAGTTTTAGGTCACGACATTGACCTTACCTTAGGTCAACGATATACAAAATCCGAGATAAAAGAATTCCAGGTACGTTTGACCTAATTTAATCCTGTGAGTTTCAAACCTCTTGGTTAAACACTGTAACACTGCTTACAGTGTTTAAACACTGCTTAAACACTGCTTTGGCGCGAACACAAACTTTCACAAACTTATTTGAGTGAGTTTCAAACCTCTTGGTTAAACACTGTAACACTGCTTACAGTGTTTAAACACTGCTTAAACACTGCTTTGGCGCGAACACAAACTTTCACAAACTTATTTGGAGGTGTGGTCACTTGCGTGACCTTTTGACATGACTTGAGATGACCCGAGGTTGAAAAGTGTACACAATGTGGGTAATTGAAGCCCAAATAACTATGCCAAATTTGACGGCGCTGCGCGCCGCCATTTGTCAGCGATTCACGAAAAACCTCCGGGGGAGGCGGATATCCGCCCCCGTCGGTGGGCGTGTTAACCATATTACTGTCGGGTTAACCAAAAAATACAAAACTGCCAGCGGGGGCTATTCAGCCCTCCATCGTATCTCGGAAACCGCTGGACCATTTCACTCCGGGAAAGCGGCATTCGATTACCTGCAGCTTGAACTACATTCCTTTATTAACAAATATGAAAAATTTGTCCCGGGGGGGGGGGGGGCGTAGTACAAACTGGGCGAAAACATGCCTTTTTATATGATTTGCCATGAGACGTTGTTTGAACGCAACTTTTCATATTGATGTATTTCGCCACCTAATTGTATGCTTTAACATATAATCCTTTTAAGAGTTTGGGGAGATTAACCCAATGGCGTCTCCAGGCAATTCAAAAGGGGTATCTAAAGATGTCACTATACTATTTTTGCCGATTTGATTTCTGTTTTGCTGCTTACAATTACATGTGTATTGTGTGTGCATGTAAAGTTTAAAAAAAAATCAGTTTTTATTTCTGCAGTGGCGTACTCAGAAGGGGAAGGGAATTGAGGAAGCTCTTGTTGCTCGCTAAACAAGCTTTTTAGCGCGTCGCCTTGCTGGATAGAAGATGTTTGCATGCTTTGCTTTGACCTGGGGACTAGTGTGATCGGTTTATTTTTGACTGATTGCCTCGGTCCCCTGGGCCCCGGGTCTCTACAGGTTAATAAACCCTCTGGGGCGGGAGGCGACGCACACGTGCGTGCCGGTACGAGGGCCGCCGCACGGCCCTGGCGTGCGCTCTGCCGTCGTTGTTGGTGACGTGAGATGGATCCAGCCATGCTGCTTGCCTCCACAAATCTGTCGCTAGAATCACCCTTGGGCAACCGAAAAATGGGAGAGAAAAAAAACGGAACGTGTGCAAGGTATTGCTATAACAGGTCATCAAGTTTCAAGTTGATATATTTTGTTATGTAATTACACGTCGTGGGTCCACAATTCTCCCTAATTTCATCTCTGGAGCCGTCCGTAACACTGGGCCATACGCTTGCGCCCACCCCTGGGACCGCCTATGCCACAAAATACAATTGTGATACATGCAGATGATATTGTACGAGATAATCCACTGCAAAATATCGTTTTGAGCTACTAAACACAATGTGTGTGTACACTATACGGAGTCAAACATATGCCCCCCCCCCAACCAAAAAAAAATCCGTCGTCCCTGGAGTCGCCTGTGGGTAACCCAAAAATGGAAGGAAAAATCGTGCAAGGTGCGCAAAGAATAGCTAATAAGGTTCACTGAGTTTGAAATGATTATCTGTCAGATCTCTGTGTTATGCCAGTAAGCCAAAATTCCTCCCAAAACTCGTTCCTGGATGTGCCATGTGCAACCCCCCCCCCCCCCCCCCAATGAAGGAATGTTCAACATGACTAATAAGAGCAGCAAGAAAAGACATGCAAGTCGTAAGCTCGTATCTACAACGGTTAGAGAATGGGAATTGATTCCCTTTGAAAGCCGAGATACGCTGAAAACAAAAACATGCCCCCCCCCCCCGAAAAAAAACACGCCTGATGCCGCCCCTGGTGAGCCCATTTTTTTAGCATTGTGTAAAAATGTGCCCAATGAGTATTTAGGAAAAGTCAAAAAGTTTGATGGCCGTATCTTTAGGTACTCGTTTGGAGGCAGGAGCGGAAGAACCTTAGGAGGTGTCGTTTTATTTCCCCCCCCCCCTCCCCAACCCCGACACTAATAAGATTAGCCCGCGACTTACTGGATGGGGACTATTTCCCCCCCCCCCCCTCCCGTTATTTTGCAATAACTCCTAAACGAAGACCGGTATCGTCACCACACTTGCAGTACCTTCTCTCACATCAATTCTACACATGTTGGCAAAAGGACAAATATAAGGTTATGGTAGGTCAACCGGGAATGACGTCAGAGTGACGTTATGTTCTTCGGTTTTTGTTGCAAAATAATGGTTTGCGGAAAACGCTGTCAAAGGTACGATGTTTAAGATAAACTCAATTGTCTTAAATCAAATTACTTACAATAGACCAGGCTATCAAACTGCTATCACGGATTTTTTATTTGTTTTTTATTCAAAAAATTTAGATATCCAAATACATTTTTTTTTTTTAAATCAAGAAAATTCAGAATTATCCAAAAACCGGAATATATGTGATCGAGATGTTGCGGTGAATATCAAATTTGAAGTCGATATCTTCAAAAATGACTGGAATTATGACCTTTAAATAACACAAACTGACCACCTCTCACATCATTACTATGCATAGAAAACGCATTTCCATTTTTGCTTTTTACTTCTATTTATCTGGAAACAAACAATGTTCTAAGGTCATTTTTCGCGTTCTAGACGAAAAACAAACCCATAAACATGTGTTACAACGCCTAATGACCGTAATATAAAGTTTGACCTCGTGACCTCGGATGACCTTGACCTGACCCAAGGTCATACACAGCTTAGAAAGGTACTTAGAAGTGTCAGACACACGAATCATACCGATTTATCGACAGCCTATGCGTTTAATATCGCAATTTTGCGCGACAATTCCATCCATCGAGACCTTTTGACACGGTTAAACATGTTGTACTTGACCTGACCTGTGATGTCATCGGTGACCCCGAAGTCAACAATAT
This sequence comes from Chirona hameri, assembly GCA_036785665.1. Taxonomy (NCBI): domain Eukaryota; kingdom Metazoa; phylum Arthropoda; class Thecostraca; order Balanomorpha; family Balanidae; genus Chirona; species Chirona hameri. The sequence continues at coordinate 93,759 of JAXIVJ010002970.1, forward strand.
TATGTTTCCCTCGATAAATTTCCCAGGGCTATCGAATGCCGTTTGAATTTTCACATTCGGTCCAGTAGCTCTGGAGATCCGAGGGGGGGGGGAGGGGCAAAAAATAGCCCCCCCCCCCTCAGTAAGTCGCGTTATGAAATATACCCCAGTAACTCGCGGGTTAACGGGTGAACCACTGAACATGTTGGCCATCCTCTAGTTACAGCGATACAAAAGGGGGCAGAACGACAATTATTTGATCGCCCCAAATAACTGAACCTGAGCTTTCATCAAATCTAGCAGGAGCATCACATTCCGGGCATCACATCTTTTAGAAGGGACATCACATCTTCCAATAGGGACATCATATATTTTCCAATAAAGACATCACACCTTTCAATAGGGACATCATATATTTTCAAATAAGTGCATCCCTTTCCAGCAGATGCATCACAGCTTCCACTAGGGCATCACAGCCATCAGAAGGAGCATCACATTTCCATTAGGGGCATCACATCTTCCCCTCGGGGCATCACATATTCCACTGGGGGCATCACATCTTCTATAAGGGGCATCACCGCTTCCAGAAAGGACATCACATATTCCAGTAGGGGCATCACATCTTCCAGTAGAGGCATCACATCTTCCACTAGGGGCATCACATCTTCCACTAGAGGCATCACATCTTCCACTAGGGGCACAACATCTTCCACTAGGGGCATCACAGCTTCCACTAGGGGCATCACATCTTCCACTAGGGGCATCACAGCTTCCACTAGGGGAATCACAGCTTCCAGTAGAGGCATTACATAGGGGCATCTCGTCTTCTAGAGAAGGGGCATCACATTTTCCAACAGGGTCCTAGCATATTCCACTAGGGGCATCGCATTTTCCAGTAGGGGCAACGTATAGGGCACCATATCTTCCACTAGGAATCACAGCATCCAGTTATAGGGGCATCACAACTTCCAGTTGGGGCATTACATTTCCCACTAGGGCATCACATCTTCTACAAGGGGCATCACATCTTTCACTAGGGGCATCACATCTTCCAATAGGGGAAGCACAGCCGGTAGGGGCATCACATTTTCCACAAGAGGCATTGCATCATCCACAAGGGACATTAGGTACATCTTCCATTAGGGGCATCACAGCTTTCAATAGGAGCATCACATCTTCCTGTAAGGGCATCACATCTTCATGTAGGGGCATCACAGCTTCCACGAGGGCATCACAGCTTCTAAAAGGGGAATCACAGCTTCCAGTAGAGGCATCACATCTTCCACTAGGTCATCACATCTTCCACTAGAGGTATCACGTCTTCTAGTAGGGCATCACATTTTTCAATAGGGCCTTAACATCGTTCACTAGGGGCATCACGTTTTCTAGTACTAGGGACATCGCATATTTCACTAGCGCATCACATCTTCTACAAGGGGCATCACAGCTTTCAGTAGAGGCATCACATCTTCCACAAGGGGCATCCCATCTTCCACTAAGGGCATAATATCTTCCACAAGGGGAACCACATCAGCACCACACCGACACCACACATACCGACACTAAGGATCATCACATCCCTCACTAGGAAATCATGGATCTTACAATAAAGTTGGTAGCACGGCACTAGTTTGGGGCATCGTGTTACACAAGGGACTTGCAATTCTATAAGTGGGGCATCACGATCCGAGCTTACCGTATTTGCGGTATTTGCGGTATAGTAGCTACGCCCTTGCCCATGCGCCAAAGAATAACACATTTTGTGATGATCCAAGATGAACGGTTGAATGACACACCCTACTGAGCAATAGCATACTCAACCCTGAACTTACCCGTGACTACCCGTGTTCTTGTCATTTCAGGTCTGACTTGGAGGTCCGCAACTTAGGACAATCGATGATAACTATCCTGCCCAGTCTGCTCGGCAAACGACTTAACGACTGGTTTGACCTGGTACGACCGCTGGTCGAGTTTCGATTCACATCGGTGAGCACCGCTCGGCTGTGACATTTTATCTATCTCTATCTCTATCTGGTTTGACCTGGTACGACCGCTGGTCGAGTTTCGATTCACATCGGTGAGCACCGCTCGGCTGGGACATTTTATTTCCGCCAACACAGCTCTAAGTTGGCAAATCCATGCTGGGATGTTGAAATCAGAGGCGGAAAATGGCGCGCAGGAATATCTATGCAGCTCAGGACGGCGGTGGTTTGACTTTGGACTATCTCAGTTTTGTTCTGAATACAGACGACATAATTACAACATCTGCGCGCTTATGTAAATGTAACTCTTTAGCTTAAAGTGCGGTGGTAATGTAACTACGACCTGCATGAAGCATCAGATGAAGCCACCATATTACTGCTTTGCTCTTTTGGTTGCTATACCAATTTGTATCGAAGTAATCGCAACATAATGTGCTTACTATTTAATGATATTCCTTGCGGTCCAAGTATAATTAAACAAAACAGTTCCAATGGAATAGCCTTAAAGGGAGTGTGCCTACTGTTCTGGAATGTCAAACATATTTTGATACGTTAAGTAGCTATTGGTTTGATTGTTGGATACGATTAAATTCACATCTGGAGCCCCTTTAGTTGAATTTTCACTTATATTGTTTTTTTGCTTCTTTTGTATATCTATAAAACGATCGCCACTATAGTGATGTTATGTAAAACGTCCCACATAAGACAATACAATTACGGTCACATAGAGGGATAAGTTTTGCACAGCATGTTCTTGCCACTGTGAAATCTACTATGTGCAAGTTTCGTAGCTCTAAATTGATATCTCCGTCGTACAATCGCCATCTAGCGTTGCGATCAGGGGCACAGACGGTACTGTTCGGCTGCTGCCATCAGCGCGCACGAACTGTTTTGTCGAATTGCTATTGGCCAGCGCTAGCGATTTGTTAGCAGTTTAGTCGATAGTTGCAGTGGTTCTAGTAGCGAAAGCCCTCTGGAGTCTACCCGATAACTTTTGCCTCCAGCAAGTTCCTGGAGTATTTGGAATATCTCAGCATCTAGGGTGAATCTGGAGAAATGAAGTCATGGTTCAATTCAGAAAATTATGTTCTATAGACCAGTGTCAATAACCCAAATAAGCGATGTGAGTAGGCACACTCCCTTTAAGAGGAATTGGTAGTACGTTCAGTGCATTAGTTTGCTTTGGAATCGTAACTAACTTCATCTAATTATTCCGTGGCTTCTTTTGTATTAGGGTTATTATATGAGATAGTAGAAGCGAATGTGGCGTGTGGCTTGAAATGTCTAAACGCAAATAGTTGTATTTTTTTATAGATTGTTTATTACTAATACTTGTATTCAATCCGAATTCACTGTGCAGCTTTTCACGAAGTCAGGCATCGTGACCTATCTGTAGAATATTAACAGCTTTGCTTTGTTATAGATTTTAAAGAAGACGAACAATATTTTTGAATTGCTCTCCATAGACACTCCGTCCCAGCTTCGTCACATGACTAACGGAAAGGACATACTGCATGCTGATATTGAAGAGGATACCATCATTAGGGATACCAATCTTCGATTGAAAGGTAATTCGCAAGCAAGCTGCATCACTTCATATTGCCATTTTCTGTCGATTGTACTATGGCCGTACTTTTCCCGGTGATTCTGTCATAAAATCATCGATTGCTATTTTCCCTATTCCCTGCGGGCGACCAGAAGTACGTTAACCTGTGAGGGGCAGATTCCAGAGATATCTAGATGGGACAAACACCATTCAACTTGTCATAAAACGATATTTATGGGTAGACCCCGATCTGTGTTGGCAGGGGTAAAAAATAAGCAAATTTTGGATGTTTTTTGAAAGGTTATTGTTGTCAAGTGGTTTGACCGATTTACATGTAACAAACGTTTTTGAGCTGGAAATGTACAGGTCTTAAATATATAATACAAATTACAAAATGCAAAATCATAGGCGTATTCAGGGGATATAAAATGGGGTAATTTCTGATAACAAATATGTGCTGTTCTTGCTTGTTTGGGGCGATATGAACGACAGATGTGGACATTATTTGCAGTACCTACTTTGTTAAATGTAATTTATTGCGCATAGGCGGATCCAGGTAAACAACATCGGCCTCACGTTTTGTTATCAACTTGCTAATTTGAGGGTGGAGCATACGTATGTTTCGATGTTTTTTTGTCTACATCGCATACATCCTTCCACACACTTATGTTCATCTTAGATAGGGTGAATGCACTGTTCCAAGCAGAGTTCGCATGGGCTGGGCTGGCCCTATGGGCCATGGGCTGGGCCTGGGCCTGGGCTGGGCCTGGACTGGGCCTGGACTGGGCCTGGGCTGGGCCTGGGCTGGGCCTGGGCTGGGCCTGGGCTGGGCCTGGCCTGGGCCTGGGCTGGGGCTGGGGCTGGGCTGGGCCTGGGCTGGGCCTGGGCTGGGCCTGGGCTGGGCCTGGGCTGGGCCTGGGCTGGGCCTGGGCTGGGCCTGGGCTGGGCCTGGGCTGGGGCTGGGGCTGGGGCTAGGGCTGGGTCTGGGCTGGGCTTGGGCTGGGCCTGGGCTGGGCCTGGGCTGGGCCTGGGCTGGGCCTGGGCTGGGCCTGGGCTGGGCCTGGGCTGGGCCTGGGCTGGGCCTGGGCTGGGCCTGGGCTGGGCCTGGGCTGGGCCTGGGCTGGGCCTGGGCTGGGCCTGGGCTGGGCCTGGACTGGGCCTGGGCTGGGCCTGGGCTGGGCCTGGGCTGGGCCTGGGCTGGGCCTGGGCTGGGCCTGGGCTGGGCCTGGGCTGGGCCTGGGCTGGGCCTGGGCTGGGCCTGGGCTGGGCCTGGGCTGGGCCTGGGCTGGGCCTGGGCTGGGCCTGGGCTGGGCCTGGGTTGGGCCTGGGCTGGGCCTGGGCTGGGCCTGGGCTGGGCCTGGGCTGGGCCTGGGCTGGGCCTGGGCTGGGCCTGGGCTGGGCCTGGGCTGGGCCTGGGCTGGGCCTGGGCTGGGCCTGGGCTGGGCCTGGGCTGGGCCTGGGCCTGGGCTGGGCCTGGGCTGGGCCTGGGCTGGGCCTGGGCTGGGCCTGGGCTGGGCCTGGGCTGGGCCTGGGCTGGGCCTGGGCTGGGCCTGGGCTGGGCCTGGGCTGGGCCTGGGCTGGGCCTGGGCTGGGCCTGGGCTGGGCCTGGGCTGGGCCTGGGCTGGGGCTGGGCCTGGGCTGGGCCTGGGCTGGGCCTGGGCTGGGCCTGGGCTGGGCCTGGGCTGGGCCTGGGCAGGGGCTGGGCCTGGGCTGGGCCTGGGCTGGGCCTGGGCTGGGCCTGGGCTGGGGCTGGGCTGGGCTGGGCCTGGGCTGGGCCTGGGCTGGGCCTGAGCTGGGCCTGGCCGGGCCTCAACTTTAAGGAAATCACTGGGATCTGGATGGGCATTTCCCTGACAATTTTGAAGTAATGCGCGCGTCGCACAAGCTCAGGTCAGAGCTCAACAAATATTTTAACCAGCAGTTCACTTACACAGCAACACACTGTTGCTGTGGCTGTGATTTTTTTTTGGGGGGTAGCATAGTTGGTTCATTGTTTCACATTTATAGTATACAAGTAGTTGGGTGCTAGGATAATTATTAAAAAAAATTGTGAAAATAATTATATGCTTAATCTGAACGGGCCGGACTGGGCCTGGGCCTCAATATTATGAATTTGACCGGGCCTGGTCCGAGCCTGGGCTACCGAGACCGAGCCTGTTTATTGGCCTGGGCCGAGCCGGACTGGGGGTTGGTGGGCCCGTGACGAACACTAGTTCCAAGCAATATCGCACTCGGGACAGCGTGTGGGGAGGAATTACAACACCTAACACAATTGACCCGCAAAAAGTAGAGACTGGAGCCGCCTCTGCTGACCTTTTTTTAGTGCGAAAATACACTATGGGATTGATTCTCATGTATACCGATGTTACATGAAAAAAACAGCTAGTAGGTAACTGCACCAGCACCACCTACCACTTTCTGTACCTGAGTGCGCCTCTGCCAAAAATATGTGCAATCTCAGTATTTATTATGCATATTGCTGGGAAAATATATCTGGCACATTTATTGTACGGCAAAATACGAAGGAAGCATGCGCCACAAAATGTAATTCGTAACCATTCAAGATCAAGCGTGACAGATTGACTCCCAAAAACAAGGACCTGGAACCGCCTCTGCTGGACCGATTTTGTTCAAATTTTGCGATAGTACATCCGAGTGAGAGCGACCATAGTATAATTCAGCGTCCATACGCGACAGGCAGCGGTCATTTCCGGTCATCGGTCAGCGTCATTTCCGTCTGTTGCTGCAATACAACAGCCGCGCCGGGATCGAGCCGTGATGCAGCAAAGATCGAGCCGTGATGCAGCAAGTATCGAGCCGTGATGCAGCAAGGATCGAGCCGTGATGCAGCAAGGATCGAGCCGTGATGCAGCCCCCCTTTTACATCTGCTTTTTTGGCAGAGGAGTAAAAAATATTTTAATGACAAAAAACAGAAAACGAAATATTGATGGGTCTTCACTGGATTATTTCTCAGCTTGGTAAAGTTTGCTGGATATTACAAGCTGTGCTAGTTGCCGAATTCCTACTCTACCAATTTCAGTGTGAACACCATGTTGGACGTCCCACAGCCAGGCTGTGGTCCCCCCAACTAGTGCCGGGTACCATCTATCCAGGGGCGTCGCCGAGCATTTCTGAGTGTGGGGGGGGGGGGGGGGGGAGTGTGTGTGAGTGTGTGGGGGGGGGGAGTGTGTGTGAGTGTGTTGGGGGGAGTGTGTGTGAGTGTGTGGGGGGAATGTGTGTGGGGGGGGGGAGTGTGTGTGAGTGTGTGGGGGGAGTGTGTGTGAGTGTGTGGGGGGAGTGTGTGTGAGTGTGTGGGGGGAGTGGGGAGGAGTGTGGGGGGGAGTGTGTGTGAGTGTGTGGGGGGAGTGTGTGTGAGTGTGTGGGGAGAGTGTGTGTGAGTGTGTGGGGGGAGTGGGGAGGAGTGTGTGGGGGGGGGGGGGAGTGTGTGTGAGTTGTGT